>JAPFFP010000001.1:36255242-36275337 GCA_026153255.1 Solanum medicagineum
GAAATAAGACAGCAAGTTTGGGTAAACAGAAACTAATAGGAAGCATGGAAGAATTCCAGGTAAACAGGAAAGAATCAGACAAATCAAATCTGACTCACATTCTATACTAAGTCTTACAAGGCCTTGTTAGTTCTACTAATCTTCTTTTTCTTTTCTTTTTTTTTTTTTGAACTTCTTTCTTGCTTGACCTGGGGGCTTCAATTGTATTTCCTACATTCTGGGATAAATGATAAAACATTTAGGCTAGAACAACTTCTGAATCTCAGAGGTGCGATGTATTAATCAAAACGAAGCTGATCGTTTCAAGACCGGTTTCAGCTGCTTGTCCTCCTCAAGTGAAATCATTCCCAAATGGGATGGGTCTTCCAGCATCATCTTTGCCACCAAATAACCAGTAATTGACCATGTTTGGTATTTACGAGCTTGCTTGCCAATGAATCGGCCAAGTTTTCCATCATAATATTCAGGCCACCCATCCTTGGACAACCGCTGTTCAGCAAGTTCAATGGCACGCCTTGCAATCTGAGGCCTCCCAGTTTTGATACATGCTGCTGTGAGGAGCCATAGAAGCACTGCAGCAACAACAATCAAATATTAGACCATCTAGGTTGAATCTGAATGGAAAATGCAGGAACTTTTTGTCAGTGACTGCTTCTTTTTATCGATTGACTGCCTTTTTATCTAAGAGATGCTCAAAATAGGCCAACAAGGAAAAACACAATAAGAAAATACTAAACACGAGCTTAGTGGCACATCGATGACAAAAACTTTATGTCAGATGACTGTTTCAAGAGAATTGAAGACCCAGTTTTAGGCAGTTTGGGAAGTCCTTGAGCTTGTTTGGTAAGGAACTAAAAGAGTAAACTCAATATCCCATCCAAATTATGCAGATCTTCAAATACAACTAAAACAACCTTCAAACAACAATTAAAAAACATTTTTCTATTCCTTCACATGATCATCATCAATATTATATTCGAAAATTCAGTTAAAACCACATAACAATAAAGCTAAATTGGTACCTGGCCATGATCCACCATTATGGTAGCTCCATCTAGTGTTTTTTGGGTCGCATCCTGTTACAATCCGCCACTCATGACCCTCTATAGCCGGATAACAAACCTTCAAGGGCATCTCTCCTACCAATTCATGCCAACGTGACTCAATAAGATCCATGATCTTGGTTGCCTGCTCTGGGGTTGCTAAACATGATAAAATTGCAATACAGTTGCCTAAGCAGAACCAACGGAAATCCATGTTTGAAGGTCCAACATTTCCAAGGAAATAGCCACCAGAAACTGGCATGAAATCGAAAACCCATTCTGGAAGAGAATCAGGCATGACATTAAACTTGTTGACTGCTGTATGGGAATATTCTTCAGTTTTATATCGGTATATGTCATTAAGCTGCTTTAAATCAAGCCAAAAATAACTTCTCATGTGGTAGCTCAATGCATGCAGTCTCTTTACAATGCGTTCTACAAACTCCTTCCCTTCAGCATCATGCTTGAGCAAAACAAGAGCACATCTCAAAGCCATGAAGAATAGTGCCTGTATTTCTATTGGGTACCCATACACACCCTGATATGTTTGTTTACCACGAAGTAGTCAGTGAAACTGCAGGATATAAGTGCATACTTAAGCACAGAAAGAAGGGCAAGTTTCATTTAGTTGCAGCAAGCATCTGCGCATTATGCGGATGTAAAGGTTGATGAAACGGGAGAGAGAGAGAGAGGAACTGTATACAAGAAATGTTAAGGAAACTACAGAAAGAGACACCACTTTTATCTATATTATGACCAGATGAAGACGCAATCAGCAAATTGATGTCTGTGTGTGTGGTATGCAGAAGTGTTCTAATCAAGGATATCGTCAATGTCGGTCATTCAGTGGAGTCGATAGTATTTATTGATAAATAACATTTTGCGGAAGTGTATTCATAATTGAATATGCAGTAACGGAAGTGTATTCCTAATTGAATTAGCAGTTTAAGTTGGAAGAAAGCGAACATCTCTAAGGCAAATCAAATTTAATGCAAAATTCAAACTTCCAATTAGGCAAACAACAACATACCCAGTAAAATCCCACAAGTGGGGTCTGGGGAGGGTAGAATGTACGTTGACGTTACCACTACCATAAAAACTTCCAATTAGGCATGAATATTAAATTCTAGAAGCAGAGGGTATCCTCAAATAACAATTTTCCACATGGTATTATATCATGGACATTCGACATCACCTTTTCACGTTAACAAAAATGAGTTTAGGGTGAGATAATAATTCAAATAAATTACAGATGATGTCTCTTTTTTGAGAAATTCATAAACATTCAAGGGAATGGGTAGTTTGTCCTGACATCTATGTGCAGGTTATATACAATGAAAAAGATGTCATTAATGGAGTTTGTGACAACAAAAAGTAAAATGTCGAGTTCTTAAGAAAATTTCCTCATAATTTCAACATGTTCTTCAGCTACCGGAGTCCTATATTTCTGGTAAAATAAGAGTTCAGTATTCTTCTTATCTCAAGTTGGTGGAAACAATTTTACCATGGAAAAAGAGCATATATTATTTGGCTAATTGTAGTTGGCAAAATTCAGAAAGAGCATCCAATTTAGCTTAAGAACTCCACAGCATACAAGCAGCATGTCTACGAACAATGATTCTACAAGACTTGTGATTATGAGTTTGCAAAAATGACAACCCTATCAGAAGGAGAACTAGAGTAATTTGAATTTAAACCTCCATAAATTTTCAGTATATAAAATATACACAGACTGAGTAAGTATATCATTTCAGAACAGTAAGAACAATTATAAACAAAGGAACTCACCATTCTACGGTCAATCATAGAGCACCCATCAGCACAAAGAAGAGTTGGGAATGTGTCAAACCCCTCTGAAAGGCATAAACTGAGTATCAGGCGCATTCCCTTCTGGCATTCAGGCAGCTCAGACAAGGAGGTGTCCCCTGTAGACTTTGTGTATGCACGAAGTAATATAATCCACCAAAATCCAGAATCAATAGGAGCCACTCTTCCTATGGCACTCTCACCAAAATCTGCAATTAATGTCTCAGTATTTCTAACCGGATCATGGAGTACCTTGAAACTAGCTGGCATTACACCCTCTCCCAATTGGAATCGATCTATCTTTTTCTCCCACGATTGAAGACGAAGAGTTTTCAAGAGGAAATTCTTTACTATTTCGGGTTCTCTGTTCATTAGAAAAGCCAGCGCACTTGGAACAAAGTCTCTGACAAACACCTGAAATTAAAGATGGCTATTAACATATATCTTGCTCATGAATAACAACCAGTACAGAACTTTTGTACAACTACCTCCTCCAAGTACCATATACAACAAAAACAATACTTCTCCCGGTGTGCATTTAGAAACATTTTATCAATTAAAAGAAAGTGATATTCCAGCAAAATTGTATTGGCCAATGAACTTTACAAGAATACAACTCAATTGCTCAGTGATCTGACTTCTTATCGAGTCTTCTAACAGCATAGGAAATTAGAAGATTGATACAGTGTAGATCCCAGTAAATCGCGAGTTTGAAGCTGGGAAATAGAGTGCCCCAGAACACATAATTGGCATCAGTTATATCTAGATATTAACCCTTTCGATTGAATAAAGAAACTTTCATCATTATCAAAGGATAAAAGAAACTATAACTCATTAAGTGAAAACCTACAGAACAAGCTCAGAGGAATAAGATGGCATCTCTACTCCCACTGAATAATGATCTTCTGGCAATTAGCATAATCTATCAAGAGCCAAACATTGTTAAACAACAAATTTATTGCGTAGCAGTAGATGGTTATAAAAGGCACTTTGTATTTAGACCAAAAAGCATAAGAGAGTGGTGGTACATGGTTCCGAACAGTGAAACTAAGATGACCTGATTAACTATACTACAGAATACAACTATCCCATACACAAGTATAAGCTGTTTCTACTGTTACATAGCGCAAAAATTATTCAATCAAATCAACTACAGATAATTTAGACAAAATTATGGTAATTATAATTCCTATAAAAACTGCAGAGCATGTAAATGCCAAATTATGAAATAATGATTCCCACTAAGCAAAAAGTTCTTCTTCTGATAGAAACAAAGTTAGCTACTCAAAACAACAATGCACAGACCATTGACCTCGTAACAATTATGACACAACAGGCTTTACCTGATCATAGTTCAGCTTTTCATCTGAATTATCTAGTGCAGCAATTGTCCCAACAGGCTGCCCACGAAAGTGCACCAAGGTACGCCTCAAAGATTCCCAAGCCTCGGCAATCATAGGATGTGGCCCTTGCACAAAAGGTGACCTGGGGGTAGTGAACCCAGATCTTTTTGATGGAGAAAATACAACATCGAAATGCTCCATTGCACGGAAGAAATTTTCAGCTCTAGAAGGAGGGTGAGGAGAGAACCCCAGTTGAGCTTCAGTAAGGGACTTCTCATCATATGAGCCCTGCCTCTCAATGTTGACATTTCTTGGCCTAGGTAACCTCGAGAAATCAATGTCATCCAACTCCGCAACACTACTAAATGAGTCAATATTTCTTATACTACCACCATTGTTAGATGCATCCCCAGAGTGTGTTGACATTCTTGAAGCCTCTAAGGATATACAAGCTATTCAGAGGCTCAACAATCTGCATTAAAATGATAACTCAGCTTCATGCATGCTAATAACAACAGCAGCAACATATCTAGTAGAATCCCACAAGTAAAGTCTAGGAGCTAAAATGCAAGCAAACCTTACAACTACCTTTGTAGAGGTAGAGAGGCTATTTCCGAGAAACCCTCAACAAAAGTTTGAAATAAGTGCATAGCTTGAAGAGACCAAACAAACCTAGAAATCACGCATAACCCTTTTTCTCTTTGGTCCATTTGATGTCATTAATCAAACAGTAGAGGCATTAACCCAATTAACAGAACAAAAAAAGGAGTGCACCTTAGATTCAACTATAACGATTCTCTCACTTTAGTTTTCCTTTCTTCTCGAATCAAACATAACAGATGTATAAAAATCGATAAACCATATCAAGCGGAACCCAATCCATTGCATGCATGTACTAACAATAACAATCTCGCAGAAAGCCACATAATGAAGAACACATACAACAACTAGTTGGGAGTCGATCGACTATACAAATTAATCGACTATAAATATAAACAAAAATCACGCAGCAAAAGAAACCATGCTCTTGAATGGACATTTGCAATTACTTAAACATACAACGACCGAAATCGGATGAAAAGGCTAGAAAGAGCATCAATCATCAATGGCGGACATAACAACGAAGAAAGAGATGGGGAAGTGGGCAGGTTACTCACAGATGAATGGCGGAATGGACTTTGGATCGTTGCTGCACTTGTGTACGTACCATAGCAGTGTCACGGAGACTATGTGAACTGCCAATCAATTACTCATTTCACTTCTTGGCATTTGGATTTTTATGAAGGTGTTCAGGGTAAAAAGGTCAAAACACTTAATTTTGCTTTGATTATAAATTAGCATTTAATTAAGATTTTATATTTAAAAATTACGTAAATAAATATAAGTGGAGCCACTCAGAACACCTTTTAAAAGTTCGAAAAAATTATGAGAGTAAATGGTACTATCTATCAACAAAATCTAGGATTACTTTTTAAAGTAAACAATATTAGGAACTAAGGATATTTACTCATAGTTCTTCTCATCAAGACTAGATTTAAATAGGTGATAAAAAAGAATTAAATATCTGTCATTTTGTCTTTATTAAAAAATTTAATTCTGAAATTACGTTGTAGGTGACAATATTGTCAATAGTATTTCACGTAGATTCTTTTAAATTATTCTTACGATGTATATTATTAAAGAAAAATATAAACCAAAATATTAGAGCGAAGGGAAAATCATGAACTATCCGTCGACTTTTCTTTTATGCTTTGATTAGATGATTTAAGGGGTATTTTTGTCATTTAATAATTTTATTTTATTATTATATTTACCTATTTTGATAAATCAAGACAGATTTATTATTTTTATTCAATAATATTTTTATCATCAAATAACTATATAAATAATACTAGCCAATATTAAAACTTTAAAATATAATTAATAAATTTAATTCAATTAAATAAAGTCCTAACAAAATTGATTTGTCTTATTACGATAAATAGTAAACAGCTTTTGACAGACTAAAATAAATTCAATTAACGGAAATAAATATAAAAATATAATTAATCAAATAACTTTAACAATTACTCATAGTTCTATTAAATAGTTATAACGTTATGTTGGTACGTATTGATTTAGCAAAAATATTTTATCCCAAAATAATTCTCTTTAGAAATTTTAAAAAAATACTATTCTAAAATAAGTCTCTTTGAAAATTCTAAAGAAAAAATTATTCTTATACTCCCTCTTGACTATAATAACTGCATTATTGAAATGTTTTTCATAATCCAAAATAAGTGAATTTTTATAATTCAAAAACTTTATTTGGAATCTTTTCTATATTTATTCTTCCTTTCAATAAAGTTTTAATTATTTTACATTTTTTCTAGAAAAATAATTTGAAAATAACTTTAAAATAATTAAAATATTATTTATTGAGAAGGGATTTCTATGTAGACCGCCTTTGATTCCCAAAAATTAGTAAATCCAACGATTTCTTGTGTAGAATAAATTCAGAAAATTGCTATAGGTTAGCTTGAGTCAAAAAGAAAAAAAAGTGTAGTTGAAAATAGAACCTTGTGGTGAAACAAGAAAAGACTGTTCGATTTTTGTAATACATAAATTATCTTAATTTAATATATTAGGTGGGATTATTTGATTTGAAGATAAATTATATTGAAATTAGTTATTCTCATATTATTTTTTATTTGATTTATTATGTTAAAAATATGCATTATATAATTTATAATAAAATTATTATTTATAAAAATATTTTCTACCTTATTTGATAAACAAATATTTGTGGAACCAATGATGTATTTTTGTTGTTTTCATAATTTTATCTAAAATTAACAACTTCTTCTTCTTCTTCTCTAACATTCAGTTTGGATGGTTGTTAGTTATATATTATTTAATAATCTCTATATTGTACTGCATTATTTTAATATATGCGATGTTTGAATAGATTATATTATTCTGTGTAAGGGTGACAATTGGGTAGGTTGGATTAAATTTAAATGGGTTATAATGGATCAAGACAACAAAGGGGTTAAGACCCAACCCAATTCAAATTTGCTTGGGTCAAAACGGATTGAGTAACGAGTTATAGAGCGGGTCAAGACCCAACCCGATCCAATTTTACTAACTTTAGTTATTTTATTTGTTCTTTTTCGATATTTTAGTACTTAATTAAATTATATTTTTCTTTATTATGGCTATATAAAACATATCAAAATAAAAAAGCAGTGTTTAAAAATATTTTAGCAAGATCTGTCTCAAGTCAATTCGGGTTGCATATTAATCCAATTTTAAATGGGTTGAGATGGGTTTAGCCAATAATAACCCGCCCAAGCTTTAACGGGTTGAGCTTAATTTTCCCACCCCTTATTCTACGTTATTACACAGTATCACACTTTTAAAATTTGAATGATAAATCTATAAGACAAGTAGGATACGAGATAGTGCTACTATTGAAGAGTAGGCTAAAGAATAAAATAAGATCATTAAAAATTTAATAAGTACTTGACATGACCTAAACTAGACCCTGAACGTGACACGATAATTAGAAAACTAAAGAGTTCCAACCAAGCATCTTAGCATTCATTGCATATATAAGGCAATACGAACGACAATTATAAGAAGAAAAGCCAAAGTTTTCAAACAAGATAGTCTAGACAGTAACGAAATCAAATCAAGTTATGAAATAAATAAAATTAATGTATTCAAATTGCTGAATTAAAGAATTAATGCATCTAAATTATTGAATTAAAGAATTAATACATCTGAATTACTGAATTAATGTATCCAAATTGTCATATTTTTTAAGGGAATTCTATAAATTGAGAAAGAGTAACGAAAATGATAGTTAACTTTTTAAACTATAATTTATGTATAACCCACCTGTATTATTTCTTCACTTTTTAAAATATCGTGTTCCTAATAAAAATATTGCTTCAAAAAACACTTTATTTTAAAATCATTTTAACTAATACAAATGTAAAAAAGAATATGTTTTCCTTCTTAATCTCATTTTTTTAAAAAAATTGAACATGGTACTCTTGTAAAGAATAGTATATGTCATAGAAATAAGATTATAGTAAACTCATCATTAATTTTATTTAGATAACTATAAAAAATACTATAACAAATAAAAATATTTTTAATTTTAAAACTGAAGTAGAATAAATAATTGTCAAAAAAAATATTATTAAATAAATGTGTTAAAAATAAATAATAGATCAATTTGAAAAATAAAAAGCATTTTTAATTCATTAAACAACAACAAAAATATCTTTGAGACTAAATTATTAACAATAAAAATAACATATTTTTGTTATTAAAGATATTATATTAACTTTAACAAAGATCATTCTGATGGTATATCTGGACAAAAGATCAATTCATCATGAAGATAAGTTAATAATTTATAAAAGATCGTATCTATTTATATAGTATAAAATAAAATATAGGGAAATTTTTTAAAATATATTGCTTACATAAAATAAAATATGTCATATAATTTAATATACAATACTATACAAAATTATATATGGGAGGAAAGCATTATACAAACATAATGCATCAATCAACTGACAAAGTGTTTTCATTTCTCTTATCTCTGTTTTTTCAAAAAAAAAAAAATCATAAAAAAATATATTTAAAATTTATGGGCAAACGTTTACCTCATTTGGTGGAAAGCACTAAGAACTAAAGTTTAAGCTGTTTGCCCTACTTGAATTATATTATTTGCAATGAATAGTATGCTGTGTTTAAAGTGTGTCGCCGACCATGATGGTAAGGTAGATGTAGAACGGGTAAAATTTATTCCTAATTAACTCAATGCATGTATATCATGTGTTTCAATTTAAATTTTATGTTATTTTACTTCAAATAATTAATATGTGTTTTACTTTATATAATCACTTAATCATTATAAATCATATTAATTGGTTTGGTAAATACATAGGAAGTGAGAAAGTTTTTGTAGGTGGAGGCTCCTCTTCATTTTTCTCAAGTTCTTATTTGATGGTTGACACGTGACATAAATTAAATTTAATTTCTACGATTTAATTGATCAAATATATTTCTAACATAAATTGATTAAATCTAATTTATTCCATATGTCAATTATCAAGACAAAAACTTTAAAAATTTGAGTCGAGTAAAACACCACAACCCCTTTCCATACATTTACTTATAATCCCAATTTAATAATATAATACAACGTGGAAATTGCGATGGAATCGATCATGGCGTTGGTTAGAGTAATAGTGCTTTCATCTTTTAATGACTTTTTGGTTGTTCAACAGAACAAAGGATGGGATGCACAAGAATTATTAATAAAGCTTGAAAAACCAAAATTGAAAGAACATTATTTTTCAATTTGATTGCCTAAGATTTACTGTGTATGTAATGATTGTTAGATCATTTTAAAAATTATTTTTTTTATTTTTATAAAATATCTCTCTCGTAAACTTTAAATAGATATTTTTAATTATTCATCAATAACTATAATTATTTAGTTTATGAATAAATTTAAATAATTAATTTAATTAATTAACTAAATATTAATTTATTTAATATCCTATACTATGGTGCTCTTTTTTTTCTTTTTTTTCCTTCTTTAATAAATAAATGCCACTGTTGATATTTTTTCCTAATTACTCGAATTTTTTAATCCAAAAATAGCAACAGAGGTATTGTTGGAGCAAAGTATTGATAGCAAGGGTACTTTTTAGTAAACTATTATGGAGAAAAATTTTATTCAATTTTACGTAGTTAAAAGTTATTTTTTTGATCCTTTTCTATTTATTCTTTTGAGACGGTCATTAGTTTTGGAGCTACGCGAATTATCGTTCCAGGAAATTTTCCCGCAGGTTGTTTCCCAGTGATCCTAACATTATACAAGACCAGACCCTCAACTGCCTATGATGAATACCATTGTGTAATAGAATGGAACAATTTTATAATGTCTTGCAACAATTATTTGCAACAAGCAATTCATGAGTTGAAGAGAGAATATCCAACCATTTCAATCATTTATGGCGATTTCTACGCCGCCTATCTTTAGCTACAAAAGAATGCAGTTGCTCTCGGTAAGTGGATACCCCCTCCGTCTCATATCAAATAAATATCTTACTAAAAATATTTGTCTTGATCAAATTTTAAAGATGTAAAATTTCTTTTTTTTTTTCCTCAAAAGACTAATTAATGTGAACAAAAGATAAAAATAATAAGATTACCTATTAATAATTTCTTAAATATTGTGTAAAATAAAAAGTCAATTTAACAAACTTTTAAAATTTAATTAAATTATATTAATTCGATTGTAAAAAAAAAAAAAAAGGAACGGAGGGAGTAAGCCTAAGGGTATAATATTCGTTAATCATTTTGTTGCTTTCAACTTTTTGTAATGGTGTATACACGTGTTGCATGCTTTGGGTGAATAATTATTAAAAGCGTGACATGAATTGCAGAATATTCCATGGGAGAAAATGCAACTTCGAACAGAATAAATAAACTTTTTTAAACAAAAAGACTGTTGTAAAAGAGAAATAACTGAAAAAGTTCTAGAGAAGAGATAAATGGAGTTATGACTTCATTTTCTCATGATAAAATTTGGCACATTTCTTGTGAAAAAATTAATTAAGAGTATTATTTCTTTGGTTTAACAATAGTTAAAATAGATTTTTAATAGTATTTATCTAATTTATAAAATTAAGAGATAATTTAACACTCAGTTCTTAATTTATTTTTATCTTCAATTATATTCGTTTTTCTTTATATTTTTCAAGAAATTGTGTATATATTATATTCAAAGGGGTGATTTGCTAAAATTATTCCTGCTATTTACTGTTTCTTAATTCCTGTGCTAAGTCAATAGTAGCCAACTATTATTAAATGAAGAGAATAATTCTTTAATTTTTATCTATGTGTGTCTCTCTTAATTCTAGAATAATTAATATTAAAAATAAAATTGAAAAAAAATAATTAACTTTCCCTTAATTGAATAATAAATATTTTTAATATACGACAACTAAAAAAAATAGAAGAAGTTTCATAAAAATAGATGTAAATAGGAGTAATCAAACATTAAATTTGATAATGAAGAGTCTATAAAAAGGATATCATTAATTGTGATAATTAAGAAAGAGAAAAATAAAAATAATATATTTTATTACATTTTAATTTACAGCAAAGGCAGAGTCATGAGGTACATTTAATTTCGATAATAGAAACTTTCAACTTTTTGAATAAAGATTTTAAAACAATTATGTGATTTACTAATTCTCGTTTTCGAAATAAATCTTCAGGATTCCAAAAAAAAGACAATACAAATAGCATGTTGCGGATCAGGCGGAGGCTATAACTTTAAACAAGATGTGAAGTGTGGGGATTCAGGAGTTCCAGTGTGTGCAAATCCGAGTACTTATATTAGTTGGGATGGAATTCATTTGACACAAAAGGCATACAACTGGATGACAAAATGGTTAATCCATGACATGTTACCCCAATTAAACTGTTAAAGTTTGAACTAAGCTTGTCTATTAAAAAAAGACTTTTTAAGGTTTGTAATTTATAAATTATCTTAAGTTATGAATTAATTTAGTCATCATTATTATTATTCGTGATGTGAATGATATAAACTAGTCTCCTAATAATTTTGGTGCTTTACGTTACTCTCTATGTTTAATTTTTACTTCTCTAATATTTTAAAAATGAGATTCTTTTTCACTTTATCACTTTTAATATATTAAACACCATTTATTACTTATTTTCAAAATTATTTGTCAAGATCTAAGGTTATACATCAATTAATATTATGATAATACTCGTATTAATTACTATATTATCCAACGTAAAATAATATGTCAAGTAACTTAATAAACAATATTATATATTACATTATATATGGGAGGAAGGCATCATACATAGCTAATTGTATTTAATCAACCAACAATGTGTTTTCATCTCTTTTTCTTTTTTAAGAAAAATCATAGTCACAACAATTAAAATTTATGGACAAACGTTTACTTAATTTGATAGAATGTACTAAGAAATAAAGTGTGTTAGTGTTTAAATTGTGTCACCAACCATGATGGAAGGGTAGATATAAAATGGGTAGCTATAAAACTCCATATATACGTTTGGTGTCTGTCTTTATTTGGTGTCGTCCTTTTAAGCTTCATATTCATTGGGTACTTTTGTTTATTTTCTCATTTTTGACCCTCTTCCCTACATATTAAATATATACCTAACACAAAGTCGAAATTGTGATGGGATCGATCATGGCATTGGCAGTTAGAGTGATAGTGCTTCATCTTTTATTATTGAACAGAGGATGTAGTGCACAAGAATCATTAATAGAACTTGAAAAACTAAAATTGAAGAAACGCGGAATCGATAAAGTCTATTAATATATTAATGATTTTTAATAATCATGTAAAATTAAAAGTGTCCTTATAATATGAGACGATTACTGGGGGAGGTAGTATATTCTTGACTTCTTGTAAAAGTTTGTATAGGAAGAGAATATATGAAAGAGAAAAATACATAAGAACATAGTACCAGTAAAAGGCAAAAAAAATTTCTCCCCATATAAACCCCACAATCATGTGATATTTATTGGTGGTGGGGTTAGCTCTCCCTTTTTTGTGGAACCTCGTATAATAATGATGACCCCTATTTAATAGTACATAGAATAGTGTCAAAATTGTGATGGAATGGATGATGGCATTGGTTAGAGCAATGGTGCTTCATCTTTTCTTAATGAGTTTTTTGGTTTTTCAACAGAAGAGAGTATGTGATGCACAAGAGTCATTAATAGAGCTTGAAAAACCAAAATTGAAGAAATGTGGAATCGATAGAATTTATCAATTTGGTGACTCAATTTCGGATACCGGAAATTGCGTAAGAGAGAGCTATTGTGCAGCTCATACTAAAACTGGAAGACTTCCTTTTGGAATGAATTTTTTCCGTAAGGCAACTGGGCGTTGTTCTGATGGCATGCTCATCATTGATTTCATTGGTATGTTATTCCAACACTACTTGCGTATATGTTTTGGTGTTTAGTTTTTTACTAATAATATAATGAACAGCGCTGGAATGTGATCTTCCTCTCCTAAATCCTTGGGAGGATGAAACGGCAGATTTTAGTCACGGTGCCAATTTTGCAGTATGAGCTACTGCTTTATCAGTCGAATCTCTAATAAAAAAGAAGTTTGCTCTGTCCGCCACAAATAGTACATTAAGTGTGCAACTTCATTGGATGGATACTCATTTGAAATCCGTTTGCTCCACTGGTGAGGAATCCATTAATGGTGTCTCTCTAGTTAGTCTCTACTTGTAATAATGAGCTGATTAACGTTAGTTTCTAGATTGCCCAAACTATTTGGAGAAGTCACTTTTTATGCTTGGAGAAATAGGAGGAGATGATTTCGTTTATCCCATGAGGAAAGGTGAAACCGTAGACGAGATGCGAAGAATGATCCCAGAAGTTGTTGACTCAATCATTCATGGTGTTAGAGTAAGTGTTTCTATGAATATCAAAGTACTTGAAATTCCATTCCTAACCATGATTACTTATTTTTCGGAATATGGTCTTAAACTGAAATTGAACAAAAATGCCACTGTTGATAGTTTTCAAAATTATTATTACTTGATTTTTTTTAATCCAAAAATAACAGTAGAAGCATTTTTGGATTTTTGTTCAATTATGCATAGTTTAATGTTGTTTTTGACTCTTTTCTATTTGTTCTTTTCAGACAGTTATTAGTTTTGGAGCTAGGCAAATTGTCGTTCCAGGAAATTTTCCAGCAGGTTGTTTTCCAATAATCCTAACATTATACATGACCAGATCCTCAACTGCCTATGATGAGTACCATTGTGTAATAGAATGGAACAATTTTATGATGTCTTACAACAATTATTTGCTACAAGCAATTCATAAGTTGAAGAAAGAATTTCCAAACGTTTCCATCATTTATGGCGATCTCTACAACGCCTATCTTTGGCTGCAAAAAAATGCCGTTGCTCTAGGTAAGTGAATACTTTCTCGGTCTCATATTAGATATGTCATATTATCTGATCACTTACTAAATAGAGATATAATTAATTGATTTTTTTCATTCTATCCTATAATTGATATAGCTTTTAGAAGTTTAAACAAATCTAGAAGATGCAAAATTTCTTTATTTTTTTTCAAAAGACTAATTAATGTGAATAAAGAAAAAAATAATAAAGTTAATCAATTTATTAATATTTTTTAAAACATCTTATAAAATAAGAAAAACTATTTTAATTATATTAATCCGATTAAAAAAGAACAGAGGGCGTAAGTATCAAGGTTATAATATTCGTTCATGATTTTATTGCTTTCTACTTTTTGTATAATAATCATTGCTTTCCACTTTTTGTATAATGGTATATTATTATTATTATTATATATATATATTTTTTTTTCTATACATGTGTTGCATGTGTTGTGTGAATAATTATTACTATTAACTTTTTCTTTGCTTTAAATCAAAATGTAATAAAATATTTACTTAATTATATATTTTTTTTCACGTAACTTTACTTGACCTTTATATTGAATGTTCAATAATACTTGTCTATTTTATAAAATTAAGAGATAATTTTATATTTAGTTTTTAATTTACTCTTATCATTAATTATAGTCATTTTTCTATTATATTTTTCAAGACATAATATTTATTATATTCAAATAATGATTTGATAAAATTACCCTATCATTTACTACTTCTTAATTCATGTGTCAAGTCAACAGGTGTCAAGAAAAATTGAACGGAGGAAGTATCTAATTTTTATTTATCTCTTTCTAAATTATCACAAGTAATGATATCTTTTCTGGAGACTCTTCATTATCACAGTTAATGTTTTAGTTACTCCTATTTAGATCTATTAAAAATATTTATTTATTCAATTAAGAGAAAAATAATTCATTATTATTTGTTTCTTTTTATATGTCGTCCTTTACTATAAATGTATGATCCTTAATATACTTTCTCTGTCCAACTTTACTTAGCCCCAATATTATTTTGCGATGTCCAACAATACTTGTCCACTTTATGCAATCAAGAGATAATTTTACACTTAGTTCCTAATTTACCCTTATTATTAGTTATAGTCATTTCTCTTTTATATTTTTCAAGACATCGAATTTATTATATTCAAAGGGTAATTTGGTAAAATTACCCCATCATTTACTACTTCTTAATCTCTGTGTCAAGTAAATAAGAGTCAAGTAAAGTTGGACAGAGGAAGTGTATCATTTCACAATATCAATGCATAAACTACACTCTTCTTCCTATTTTGTCTTTGATAGTTAATGTCTTTGAAAATATATACTCATTGACCAACTAAAAGAACTAAAAAGATAATTACTATTAAATGAGGACAAAATGGTAAACTCCCCTTTGTTATCCAAAACGGAGGGAATAATCTAACTTTAAAATAGAAGCTTTCGACTTTCTGGCAAAACTGAAGAAAGACATGTGATTTACTAATTTTCTTTTTTCAAATAACTCTTCAGGATTCAACAAAAACAACGTACAAAAAGCATGTTGCGGATCAGGAGGAAACTATAATTTTAAACCAGATATGACGTGTGGGTATTCAGGAGTTCCAGTGTGTGCAGATCCGAGTACTTATATAAGTTGGGATGGAATTCAAAGGCAAACTATTGGATGACAAAATGGTTAATCCATGACATGTTACCCCAATTAAACTGTCATCTTTAATTTTGTATCTTAATTTATGAATTGATGTACTAGTGAGGTTATATCAAAATTAATTATTATGATATTATTAATTTTTGAATGGCAGTTTGTTGCATTAGAAAAACACCTGCATGAAATTTAAGAAGAAGTCGTTTGCTAACAAAATACTCCCACCTTAACCAGTAAAAAAATTGAGACTTTCAAAATATTTTATTATTTTTATAATTTTACTCAAAAATAATTAATTTCGTTATTATTATCATTCAGGATGTGAGTGATAAGTTACCCTATTATGTCCACTTTATGAAACTAATGGAAAGAAAGAGTAATCATGATGAAGTGTAGACCTCACATTGTCAAAGTGAAGTGAATCGATGAATCGATTTAGTAAAAAAATAATTAGTGTGAGAGATTAGTAATGCAGAAATTAGTAATGAAAGAATTAGTTATGTAGAAATTAGTAATGAAAAGATTAGTTATCCAGAGATTAATAATGTTGAGATTATTTTTTATCTCGTGTTTGGTTCATTACTTCTCACCTAATCTCATGGTTGATTTAAAATTTTATAAAAATATTCTTTTCCAATTATATATTTGAATTATTATAAGATATTATATTTGATATAATTGGGTCAAGTAGATAATTGCCGGAGAATTTTTTTTTTTTTTAGCCTTCTAACTAGCTTGGAGAAAACAAATTTGTTATCATGTTTTCTACTCAATTTCTCACTTGAGTAATTTGAAGATAAATAATTGTCATCTTAATAAATTAATTATTCACAAAATATCAATTTTTAATTTAATAAAGATAGAACATATACTTTTAAAATTGAAAAAATCATAAATAATAGTAACATCGAATAAATCATCTACGTTTACACATAAATTAAGTTGTAGTTTTAAATGAAGTTAATATCTTAAATCACTAACTTTGAGAATTTATCTTTTGAGCTTTGATTTGTATAATAAAATTACTCAATAAGGCATTTGTATCGACAAAATAACTCAACTAAATTAGTCATCAAAATAAATTTTTTGACATGCCAATTTTATTGTTTATATTATGTAAATATGAACCCATAAATAAATAAAATTTAAAATTTTGATACGACAAAAAAAATATTTTATATTATGTAAATATGAACCCAACAATGAAACAAAAATTGTAAGTTAATTTATTTAAATAAATTTATCAGTACAAAACTACAAATATAAAACATAACATCAAGAAAAAAAATAATTAAAAGAATTTGAGGGGATTGAGGGAAAGTTTGGTCTTTAGGGGGCTTATCCAAGGATTGTTAAATCTTGGATTAGCTATCCCTCCATTTTCTAGGGATAAAATAATACCATGAATGAGGTATAACTAATTCATGGATTAAATCAAATAAATTAATTAAATTATCCAAAGATTATTCTTAATCCATGGACTATTTTTGTATAATACACCCTACCAAACATGCCCTAAAGTGATTTTTTGGTCTAGCTAATGGATAGTACACCATTAATATTAACCTGTGACAAAATAATTAGAAAATATCTAAATTATGGCATGTCGACATAGAAGAATCTGCCTCTTATATAATAAAAGAAAATATATTATCTTACTACCTGGAATATCAATAATAGAAGACTTCAAGAAGCTTCCAATTTTCTGGACTGCTTTAGCTATTAAAAGTAGATAGTTATTATGTGTCTGCTTAATTTATTTTTATATTTTTTTCGTTAAATTTTCTTCTGAATTTGTTATATTTAAGATTCTTCATAAAAAAAGACTATAAATTATTATAATTAACAACTTAAATTGAATAAAAAGAACATATATTATTTCACACAGCTAGATAACAAAATGGTTGATCCATGACATGTTACCCCAATTAAACTGTCGGGGAATTCGAGCTTTCAATTTCTTTTGATTATTTTTGTGTTTCTTAATTTTAATGAAAAACGGGTCAAAGTATTTTAAAATGATATGAAATAAATAAAAAATATCCTGATAGTTTAGTTTAAAAATATGCTTATTATTATTTAATAGCTCAACAATATCTTTTTTTCAAACTAATTAGGAGTATAATATTTCCTTTCTTTTTAAATACATTTTTTCCTAACAATAATTTTTTTAATTAAAAAATATTTATCCTAAATCAAATAATTTACAGTTTAAGATATTTAAAAGACATAAAACTTTGATTGACCCTCAAAATTTTATGTGTGCAATATAAATTGAAACATAGTAAGTACCATAAATTATTTTAAAATAAAATAAAACTATAAGTCTTAATAATTTAAAATTTAAAGACATATAAAATCAATCAATGCCACATAAATTGATACAAAAAACTGCATATATTAATGAAAGTTACATTTTAAAAAATTATAAATTACAATAATTAACAAATTTAAAGATCTAAAATCATATTAAAAAATTAATTATTTTTTTAAAATTCATTTATATCACATAAATTAAAATACAAAAAATATCATATCCTGCACGGACACTTGTAACTAGTGTATTCAAAGAAGAAATGAAAGTATCAATTTGGGCCCTCAAACTTTGTATTGGGTTCTGGCATCATATTTGAGCCCATTTCATAGACAAATTCTGAAACTATTTTGTAAATCATTTGTTTGCTCGCACCCAACATAAATATTAAATAAATTTATCTCGTTGATCACTATATTGCACTCTTCTATATGCATGATGTCCTGTTTTTTCTTTTCAATTAAAGGTGTTATAGAACCATTCAAAAGTTAGCATATAAACTTAGGATAAATTTCAACATAACTCTCTCTCACACATCATCTCTAATTTCTTAAATTGCTTCTCAAGTTACACTTGCTTTACCCAATTTTGAAGAAAAGTAGCTCAAAGTTCACAATTGTTGTCTCCTTTAATGATAAAAGATATTATTCTCATTAACTTTATGTATATCATATTACTATCACTTCTAAATTTCTTCTCACTGAAACTAGAACATCCAGAAAGCATATAATTTGCTCTTTAATTTCTCATTCAGTTACTTACAATTTATTAGGATGGCATGTGAAAAACTTGATTAGTATTCCCACAATTGGTCATCGTACTTTATTATTATTGATCAAAGGCCATTTTTAAAGAAAATGTCGCTATGTAGCAAAAAAAAATTGTTTTAAACAGATGGATCGATGGGGAGATATGTAGATATCAATGTATATGACAAATTATAAGAGAATATAAAACAAGATATGTTATTTGCAAAACATTTGGCATCTCTTAAAGTAGAAATTCCAGACACTAAAGTTAACAAAGTTTTCACTCGTCACATGTAACAAAAGATAACACCATTTCTTTTAACCGTCTAAGGTTAAGGTAGTACTCACTCTGTTCTTTTTTCATTATTATATTGCGATTTTCAAAAATTAATTTAACTAATTTTCAAGTCTAATATTTAAAAAATAAAAATTTAAATATTCAAAAAATATAGAAAAAGTATTAATGATTGCAATTTTTTTGATATCATTATGATAAAAATAACTACATCTGAAACTATTTATCAAAATTTATATAGTCTGACTCTAAAAATATAAAATTATGACAACTAAAAGCGGGACAAAGAGAGAATATACAAGATTCCTATAAATAGTTTCTTCGGCTTACCATAACTGTTATTTTTATTTTTTCACACCCATTAAAAGAATAATAAATATGATACATGTAGCTTATTAAGTTATCCCTTTGTAATAAAAACAGATTGATTGTTTGATTTCCTCTTAAATACTTGCATTCTTATTTACATTAGAAGTACAGTTAGAAACAATTATCAATTTAGTCTCCAATTTGTAAAGTGGCAATTATTTTATAGTAAATTTCTTTAAATTAAAGTAAATTGTTAATTTAGGATGCAAGTGGTATTTGACTGTAAATTTATCAATGAAATTTTATAAATAAAATCTGTGGAGAATAAAATATATTCAAACCTTATTATCACGTGATACATGTAGCGTGAGTCTAGATGTTATCACACTAATTTGAAATCTAATTAGAATTAGAAGCCGGATGGTATAAAAAAATGTACGTAATTTTCGTGATTAGTCAAACGGCTGTGAGGATTAATCCAACGGCTGCGAGACACCTTTAACACAACTTTAAATCAGTGAGTGACAACTGTCACACACACATACCTTTTAGCTTTAGCTCTTG
>JAPFFP010000001.1:36275437-36298229 GCA_026153255.1 Solanum medicagineum
GCGAGACACCTTTAACACAACTTTAAATCAGTGAGTGACAACTGTCACACACACATACCTTTTAGCTTTAGCTCTTGCTATATAAAATTAGTGGAGCCTCACAATTTTCATATAGTCTCAACTAATCTTGAACTTGTCCAAATTCTAATTTTCAACAAGAAGAAGAAAGGAAAAAAACTTTATATTATACACTTTTTTTTTTCATGTACCCAAATAGAAGAAGTACAGCCTCCTCAATCTTGGAGGTTTTTTCACTAAACCCTTTACCCTATCCAGTTTTATTATTTTTAGGTGTTATTTTCATATTTCTTGGTATTCAATGGTTTGTTTCCTATGAAGAAGTGATGGAGGCTACTGAAGAAAGTTTTGGTTGGATACTTCTGATTGTGCCACTTGTCTTGTTATTCGCCGTCCGATGGTTATCCACGGTGGACCCGCCGGACTGGTTTTTCGGCGGGTCACCGTGGGATCCACGGCGGAGGATGTATCAGCTGCCGTCGGAAGGAAGCTCACCGTGGGGTGTGGCTGCTTTGATTGTATTGTTACTAATACTGTTGCAGTACCAGTCTACTTTTCTTGATATGTGGTTCTTTTAATTATAATGGCAAGTCTGATGCACTAAAATTCTCGTCGTGTGTAGAGTTCAGGAAAGGCCCGATCTTGTATGCAGCCTTGTCAATTATTATTCTAGGATGGGCTAATTAATTTGTGTAAATATGTAACTATTGTCTGTAATTATGGAGCTTTATTTTCGTTTGAATCAGAAAGTGATTTTTATATTATATGGATCAAGAATTCTTGTGTACTCTGAGTTCTTGACTTTATTTTACTACTTTAATCGAGAACTCAGAGTACTACTGAATAATTCCCAACTAAATTCACAAAAATATTTCTAATTTCCTTCTTTTTTTTACGAAAATTAACTTTACCATACCAAATACACCCCCACCAAAAGCTAAATGAGTTATTAAAGTCATTGTTGAAAGAAGTAAAAATAGCTTTAGGATTCTTACAAGGAGGTAGTGATAAGATGTACGTATATTTTATCTTTTCAATCTTCACTGGTGAGATTTCATTAATATTGTTTGCTTAAGTAGTTTTTTGACTTTAGTATTTGGTAATAAAATTTTCAAATCTAACTTGGAATGAGTTAGATTTCAAATTTGAAAAGGTGCTCTATCTGTTTTTGATTCTATCTTTGAAATTTATGGCCAAATGCCTTAATTTGGTGGAAATTTACTAGAACAAAAGATAAAGTTGATTGCCCTACTTTATCATTTATATTATGTTGTGTTTAAGATGGCCATCAATCATGATGGTAGGGTAGACATAAAAGATATTTAATTTTTGAAACCTCACAATGTGGAGTTAATTACTTGTGGTGGTTAGCTCTCCTTATTTGGTGTGGTCTTTTTAAGCTTCACACCCCAAAAAGTAAAATTTTCACTCAATTTTTCAAATTTTAAGCAAAAGTTTTTTATTAGTTGTTGAATCACGTCATTCTCTTCTACACAACAAAGAAAGTGGTTAATGCTCTACAAGTACATTATATGAGTGAGATATAAGAAGGGGAGATTCTTAAGTAGTTATGATCCATGAAATTTAAATAATTATACACTAAATATTTGGTAGAAAAAACATTTAAGTATTGGAGGGTTGGGAGAATATTAATCAAGGTAGCACGTCACTTGTGAAATTATTTTTTCCAACGGAAGATATTTAATTTTCATTACCACCCGAACATGGAAAAATCAAGATCAGTGCCTAACAACTCTTTAAGGTCTACTCAAACATTTAGAGTTGTCACATTTCTTAGGTTTTGATCATGTTCCTAAAATTTCCTATTTACCAATTGGGGATTAGAATTATCGATTGAAATCATGAAAGATATGAAATCTTCAAGGGCAATTATTGGTCCGAAAGACCCTATTTGGCCTGAAAATGACGTTTGAGGCTTGCTATCAATCCTATAATTGAATATCGAATTGATTATTCAGTATTGTTCCATCAGCCACTTTTTTATAAAAAGACAAAAACAGACAAATTATCGTGCGGGGATTATTTGGTGTAGTACTCTAGTAAGATTAGTAGACATAAACCCTGGAAAATCGCAATTAAATTCCTTGATTAATGCTAAACCCAAAGTTGCAAAAAGACAAACGAAAACGGAACTCTTCTAATTAATGTTATAACTTCATCTGTAGCATATTAGTTGTCCATACTATTAAAATAATTGCTATTGTGCAAGTATATTTATGTATGTTGCTACTGGCTTTGCTTACTTTCTTTGCAGTGTGGTGGTGGTCCCCTGAAATTATAAATGATGGGGTTGGCTTAAAGTTATGGCACAGGTACTTCACTCCATGCTACTTTAAGCCACTTCAGTCTTCTGTTGGTTTTGACTCCAATGGATAAAGGGCAAGTATAGATCAGAAATGTAGTACAGCGTATGGCAGAAGACTATTATACAGTATATCTTTCATAGCAGTCTGAAATCCTTGACTTGGCTTGCTTGCTTGCACAATTCTTGTTATCAATTGAAGGGGAAAAGAATAAATATCTTTACTCCCCACACCCACGCGTTTACCAAATCATAGTACTTTAATATGGTTAAATAATTAACATGACATGCACTTACTAATTTTATATAAATATTGAGTGCAAGATTAACTTTTACCATTTTCTACAATGCATGCGTTCATGTGTTTTTTTTCCCCCTCTTTGGGGTAAGGGCAGATCTGTTCTTAAATAAAATTAGATGCAATAAATAATATGAAATTCATAATCTCTGGAAGCTTCAAAACAAATAAGTAAAACATTTAATTTGATCTTCAAGATACGTTTGCTCATTGGCAAACAAAAACTCGTCCACTTTCAATAGTGAATTTGGATTAAGGTTTATTTCCCAAAAAAGGGTAGAAAAAATTGCTAGTTTGAACCTTTGTTGCTAGCCAAAAAACTTGGTATTTAAGTGAAGGATATGTTTAAAAATCAGTGCCCATGTGCTAATTACTTCCAGAAATTAGTTGGGATCTCATGGTTGGGTCAGAAATTTTTAAACCTCGTAAACTAATTGAACATCTCTTAACTATAGGTATAGTTTATAGTAGCAGGCAGTACAAACCCCGCAATACAAGCAGACTAAACAATAAACCGCATTATTTTGTTAGTACAGCTTACATTACAGGGAGATGGATGGAAAGCGTGGTACAAAGGCTGGAAGAGTGGAATGTCATCAGAATTCCAATTGACAAAACCTGAACCAGTAGTTTATTGTCTAGTGTTTCTCTATGCTGTTTATTTCTCCATGATGAAACAAATGATCAAGCAGCTACCTTCTTGGAAGTCACAGAATTAACAATGGTTGCAAACTCGGGACCCTGCAATGTAGAATATCAAGCATCATTCTCAGTACGAACCATCTGAAGTTTCACATGCCATTAACACAAGCACAGCAAGACCCCACTCATTTTTGTAGAACATTTATCAAATGTGAACACCTTTCCCGCCCATCTTTCTTGCTCGAAAAGGATCCATCAATATTGACATCAGGTCAGCAACACATGACAAAACCCAGTGATGTCCTGTACTTGACCATTCTCGTCCTCTCTCTCCACCTAAGAACTCCCTCCTAACCAACCTCACTGGTTCCATCAACTATCAAATTCTTGATTTCTGCATATCAGGAAGTAAACACAACTACAAGGGAAGGATCTTCAAACACAACTCATCTATAACCCCTGCTCAGAACCAGCTCAGCATATGCAGACAGCTATTTTTACGCTACACATTACCACCTAAACAAGATTGTCTATGAAGCCTATCAGATGTTGTCACTCTTATTAACCATGACCATAAAAAGCATCAAATTTTCCAACTATAGTTGATTCCCCTATCTCCTTGGTTCAAAAAATAGCTATTCACACATGGACGGGTATACTGCATCGGTCTATTAGAACGTCTTGGTCCAAGAAAAGCTCCCCAACATATGTGTATATAAAAACTGATGATGTTCAATAGAGGCCGAGGATTTGAAGAACTGTAGCTTAGATTAGTAAGACAGGCATATTAGCAATAATTAAATTACCTTTAAGGAAGCACCTCCTACTAGAAAACCGTCAATGTCTTCTTTCTTTGCAAGGTCAGAAGAGTTGCTTCCATTCACAGAACCTGCCAACAACATTTCAGTTTTTTTTGGGAACACAGAAATCACAGTCAAATGACATTGAAATGTAATATCTGCACATTTGACATGATGAAAAGGACAAAAAGTACAACCAAAGTCCTTCCATTAGAAAAGATGAGTTCTTCATATTTAACAAGGCATTATGCTGATCTGAAACTCAAAAGACAAAAATCTAAAATAAAAGGAAAAAGGAAATCCATTGGCTGTAGCATAACATTTGCATTGATTTCAGCAATTTACATGGTTTTCCTTCTGAAATTCTAACAAAGAGGTTCCATGTTACTCAGGTGAATAAGGGAACCTTTATGATGTCTAATTTAACATATAAATGCATTCAACTCAAACAACTCATGCAATCTTGTGAATGAAAGATGGAAGAGTACTATATATGAACTAACATACCTCCATATATAATGCGTGTTTTAGAAGCAACTTCTGCTGAAACATTCTTAGTAAGCCAATCGCGAACAGCTACATGCACCTCCTGAGCCTGTTCAGGCGTGGCAACTTTGCCGGTTCCAATAGCCCAGACAGGCTCATATGCAATGACAACATTATCCCAACTTGGTATAGCATCTGCTCAGTAAAAAAGAGTAATTAAACAGATCTGAAGGAGTAAAGCTTTTGAAGGCAATATGTTTATCATATCAGATAAACTCATTAAAGCAACTCTAAATGAATTCCCAACTTTGTCCCCAGCAAGTACTTTTAAATAAATAAATAAATAAAATAAAATACACACACACACACTCCATCCATCCCATTTTATGTGGTACACTTTAAATTGTATAGTGTTTAAGAAAAAAAGAAAGACTTTTAAAATTTGTAGTCTAAAACAATCCTTAGATATTTGTGTGGTTGAGATTAATTTCATTAAGGGTAAAAGAGGAATTTGAAGTTAAATAGTTCTAATTGTAGTAAGGTGACATTCTTTTTGGGACGGACTAAAAGGAAAAAGTGCCACATAAAAGGGGACAGAGAGAATATTATCTAGGAAAGTAGAACAGGAAACAAGGAGGAGATTACAATGTGGAAATTGAACTTTCACCAACAAGGTGAATTTCAAGTAGCCAAGCAACAAGCTACTAAGAATTTTTACATTTTTTTAATATGAAGCATCAATCGTATCAACTGATCTTGTTATAAAAAGATGTTTCAAGAGAGAGGAGAGACAATATTAATCAGCAAAACCTGCCTGCAAAAGCCTTCAATTGCTGGAAACAGACATCAAAAGTCTTTCCCGCTTCTCTTTCTTGCAACAGCTCTCCAATACAGGCTATAATGCCAACACCTTGGCTCAAAGCATAAGCAGCTTTCTTGCCAATAAACTGCATGAGAATGGTTCAGTCAAGTCATTAGTAGGCAGCTCTAACCCACACCAGGAGATGTTGCATAAATTTTCTTTCTCTGACTTGTGATCAAAATTCTTAGGTGTTATATATATTAACAAATCAAAAATTCCAGATAACTCGTACTTCATCATTTTCCCCAATTATATGCCTCCTCTCTGAATGACCAAGAATGACCCACTTGCAGCCAAGATCTTTCACCTGTTCTACACTGCAAATGGAAGCATAAACATCATGGATTGGAGAACAACACAACAAGGATAGCAGCTGCAAACTCAAAGTAGATTCATTACAATAGTTCTGCAGGCAAACACAGTAAACAACAAAGAAATAATGGCTTTTATAATCCTACATTTTTTAAATGACGGTGGTGTCTAGGCCAACTTGCGCACCTCGACTATTTCACTAATTACCTACTTCATCTCACCAGCACAAATACCGAGTGACTCTACACATCAAATCATAGGCGGATGGGAAGAAATTGCCTAGTCTTTTTTGCCTCTGTCGGGATTTGAACATGAGACCACACGGTTCTCCTCCCATTTCATTGACAACTAGATCATACCCCTGGATGCCATCAGTGACCCTTCACTTCGGGAACGACAGGAATTTTATTGCAGAAAAAATACAAAGCCATAATATGTCAATCTAAAAATCAAAGCCTATCTCAACTCAGGATGATATACACAAAAAATTCTGAAACCTATCACAAAGATAACAATCAAGTATGTGAAAGAAACCACATACAAACACCGGTACCTAAAACTCCCTGCATTTTATTAACCAATATACCCATGAAGTGACTATGTTAACCAAAGTCCTGGTAACACTCTCAGATATTAGCAGACAAGAGAAATAGAGGGTTGATGCGACAAGGAAATAAGCAAATCAAACTTAACTTGGAATCAGGTTAAGCAACTAAGATTGTGGACAACAATCTTGTCGCTTCTCTTGCTGTGGTAAAATCACTAAACCAACTGCCTGCACTAAGCTACTGGGTACGTGTATTATTATTTGCAAAGTAATGTGCTCTTTTAACAAGAGACACTTGTGGATGGCAATTGGGGTAGAGCGGGGTGGGGTGAGCCTTGACCCGCTAAAAATTTTAACGCGCCCCGTTCTGCCTCTTTTCATGATTTTGTCCTGCCCCGTCTAGACCCGACCAGACCTGCACCATCTGAGTTTTTCCTTTTTCCCCCTACAACAAGTCTTTAGTTGTATCTGGTAGTTTGTTCTCTCTCTCTCTCTTCTTCTCTCTTTTTTTTTTTTTTTGGCATGTTCATATTCAGTAATGTTTTTGAGGTTCTGTATTTTTCAGAATGGAGAAGTAAGATATAAGAAAGGCCAAAAGGCAAGCAAACTCCGTGGGTACAATAGAGGCATCCTTCATGACTCTAGAAAAAGGACAAATATTATTAGGCTCAAACTTTCCGTCTGATTCATCTCATCAAGCTTTAGTACTTCCACAAGGATGAAACTGGGTACTGGGAAGTCTTCTGATTACCAGTTACCACCACCGTATAACATTAATAATCCAGAAATACACCACTGAAACAACTGTGTCTATTCATAAATATCAAGCTGTATTAAGCACCAAAAAAACTGCAATTCAACTTCACCCGCTACCTGCCCTGCCCCTTTATGTAATTCAGAAAATGAAATTCGCATTGCCCCGCCCCCTTAATTATTCCCCTGCTCTTGCCCATTAAGAGTGTGCCCTTCCCCAACCTTCCCTGCCCTACCCTACCCTAATTGCCATCTCTAGAGACTCTGTCCAATGTAAACCATGCATCCAAGATATTCTGATCTTAGTTTTCCGAAGTTGAGAAGACTGCAACTTCACTGATTTTAAGAGTCTATTGAAACCAAGCCTTCTAACATTATCATTTTTTATGAGTAACTCAAATTATCCTTATAAAATCACATATCCAGCCATCAGATAAGAATAAATTGAATCTTAAGTTTGGGGAAATGGAATTGTACCTAATTTCACCAGTGAAAGCTCCACCTTTTCCAGTCCAACAATTCTGGGCCGAAACTTCAATCCTGTCGGTGAGTGAATTCTTTACTTGATCAATGTACAGAAAGGGAGGTGCTACAACCACATCTGGAAAATTTCCAAAAGAGGATTCTTGCATTAACATCTGAGGTAAGAGATATCTTAGATGTTCTCGTTCTTTTTTAAACGGACTAAAAAGGAAATGTTGAACACAGCATGCGCACGCACACGCATATATATACATGAAAACATATAAAAGAGCAATGTCATCTGAGTAGTCTTGAGAACAAAACAGATATCTTGTAAAGGACATCAGAATGACCAACGAAAACACTACTGTGAAACTAAGCCTGTGAAGACCACGGTTAAGTGCCCTGGCAACTATTGTGTGACCACAGAGATCATCTGAGCTATTCCAAAAAGAACATGGCAACTATTGACAAATGAAGATTGAGAAGTATTCAACAGTAACCAAGGTCAAATGCCCTGGAAACTATTATAAAATCACAAAGATAATTTAAGCCATCCTCTAATCAAAGATTAGATTGGACAGAGAGCCAGTTTCCCACCTTCCTTGAAATGTTGACATACACAAATACATTTTCATAGGTGTTATGATAGCAATGTAGAAGAACTCACCAACATCAGGCTCGAGCTGAGCACTGTTCAAATCAGAGACAAGCTGTCTTATGGAGTCCTTTGTTCCATTCTGGTAGAAACATTGATGAAAGTAAAGTGGAGGATATGTGAAAGTTAATCCCACCAGCCATAGACAAAAATATTACAATGTATCACCTAAATAAATTTACTAAGGAACAAAGAAGTGATACTTACACATTTCCAATTTCCACCAACAAAGAACTGCAAACAAGTAGGAAGACGAGATCAGAAACCCAATTGGGAAAGGGTAATAATTTAAACATGTAAAAAAGGACTAATAGAAGCCTTATAGGGAAAAGGCCATAGACTGATCCATTTGCATCTAAGTTCATCTCTCCCTTCTTCTAATTTAGCAGTTCCGATACTTCCTCTTTTCATATACCAATTATCAAAATTAAATTAGGCCACAAGAAATCAGGTTATGTCTTCAAATTCTCGTTGTTTCTCAACATCTTTTTCCTGCCTAGTTAATGAGATGGATTTCCTTTTGTGGAATAATACGTTAAGCATTTCAGATCGATTAGTAACGAGTAATCTTCGTTATTCCATGCTCAGATGTATTATTAGTATTATGGAATATAATCTTCCTTGGTTTTAGCAACTGATCAATTCTCACCAACTTCAAGAAAAATGTAAAGGCAGAACCATTTTAGAACCAATGGTTAAACTGAATGGTCAAGACTGAAAGCACAAATTTATTAGAAATGCTGTGGATGAAATATGAATAAAGCCAAGCACTTAACTTTTCACACTAAAACTTCAAGTCTCATGAATAATCCATTTGCCAATGATATAAGAACACTTAAAAAGCAATTTCTCTAATAATTATTAACAATTATAATATCTATGGGTTAGAGGATGTAATACTAAAGTGTCCTGTATATGGTGACCCAAACAAGGAGTGTCCAGTCACGGGAAAGGATGAATCAGTTTAAACCGCTAATTCAGAATTGTCATTGAGAGTGGAGGTGAAAGCATATGATCATGCATATTGTATGAAATTTCTAGTGTCTGATGGCAAGCGTAGTGCAGACATTGTATCGGATGCTCATCAATTACTGAAGATGATACTAGCCTTAATCCAGTCAGTCGAAGGAATGAAGGACAATGTCATACTAGCTATAGTTTCAACTTCCGCTGCTTACATTCAGGAAAACAGTGGGGCCAGGGGAAAAACAGTGTTTTTTTCCCTTATTTTGACAAGTACAAAGATTTCTTTTTTATTAAATCAGTTATGATGCTTAAACAGGTAAACAGTGCTAGCTCCAAGTAAGTCCAGATAATTAATTCTTGCTGCAAGTATCCAATTTGTTCACAGAGACTATTGGTTGACTCAACCACAAGTCGTACTATAATACTATGAGAGGTTAGCATAATTAGTCTAAAAAACAATGCTTTAAACAGTTCAAAACTCTTCAACTATCATTAGAAGTTTAGACCAAAAGTCAGAAGGCCATTTTTTTTCCTTCCTCCAACTTTAGTGAGAGTAAAATCCAAAAGAGTTAACAAACCAATAACAGATCGAAAAATGTACATCCTCGATGCTGAAAGGTAATACTACTAGTTAGAGGAATATCAAACAGACTTTTCATTGATAAATATTTTGTTGAATAAATTATGTTCAACTTATTAAAACATGTATATTCACCAAAAATCAGAAAAATAACCATTTTACTCTACAAAGGAAAGGAGGTAGTAGGTATGCAAAAAAGGTTACCTTGCCGGAGCCGGCCATGGCGACGACGGCCCTAGAACCTTTCCGGTCAGAAGAAAGTCGGAGGTGAGAATCGACGTTTTGGAAGAAAGCTTGAGAAGTGGAGAAGGATATGGAATTATCAAGCTTGGAGAAAGATTTACGGAGGCCAGAGAAGTGCGGGCATGAAATGGAAGTGGCATATTTAGGGCCAGACATTTGAGAAGCTAGAGATGTTGATGCTACCGCCATTTTCACTTTTTTGGGAATTCAACGCTATTGTTTCGACGCCTGCTGCTACTTTTATGCGCCTGAGTACAGTGCCGGTGATACCAATATCTATTTATGTTTCGTACTTTCACACACTCGTGTTTCGGAGCGTGGAACACACGAACTGGTTAAACCTAATTAAGGGTTGGTGAACTTTTTATAGTAGTATTTTTTTTATTCTTTTTAAAATTAAAGTTGGTGAAGACAGAATCCAACGGCTGACTTCTTTGTTATAAAGATTAAAAAATACAACGCATTAGTTAGGTATAGGACTTAATTTATTCATATAGTGACATTTTATCATAAGTCAAAAATTAGTATATTGATATAACAATAATAACATATTCCTAAATTTTATTTTTACTTTATATTATAGCGAGAAATTATTGCTCAAAGTTAAAAAATAATATTTTTTTCATCCCAATTTATAATATACTATTTTAAATTTCATGATAATATTTTTTTGGTCGATTACTAACAATATTTAGTCGTGAAAGGTAAATTTTGTTTGTTCACACAAAATTTTACATGCCCCACACTACATAAGACAATATAAATCAGAGATGCTTTCAATTGAACAAATCAAAAATTAAAAATTAATATTATTGATCTTTGCACATTTGTTTCTTAGTTCAAAGTATAATTTGTACAAATAAACTTTGTAACATTCCGTATAGATGGAAATGATTTCTGACAAAAATACTTACACTTTACGCTACTTTTTCTTCCTATTTCAAAAGAATATCATATGTTCTTTTTTTAAATAATTAAATATGTGAACTCTTGCGACATAATAAATAATTTACAATCACATCATTTTTAAGTTTCATCATAAAATTAGAATGAAGTGTTTTTTTTTTTTTGATTTATTTGTCTTATTCTTTTAGTTAGTTTTTTTAAAAAAATATTTATTCTAATTCTAATTTTTCACGGAACAGAATTTAAAATCATCAAATTTAAAAATATTAAATCACTACGGAATGGATTAGTAGTAAGCAGGCGAAGTCGAGAAGGGAAGACGTCACTTTCTATGTCCAGCCACCAACTGATAGACCGGATTCTCCGTGACAAGTCATTAACATCTCTTTGTTTTTTATTTATTTAACGTCTAATTTTCACGGATATTTCTCCCAAGGTCTGGATAATCCCACGTTTCATCCATTATTGCAACCATAGAAAGCACCTCTTATCTATCTCCTCTGTAGCAACTTAACTACTAGTAGGAGTAACTATAAATTTTCTCAAAGAAATCAATTTTGCCAAATGTCACGTTTGGCATGATTCAGTTGGGATCTAAAATTTAGGTAAGAAAAATTAATATGGAGTAACTGATAGTTGAACTAAATTGTTTGGGATTAAGTGGAAGAGAATCGCTATCCACTAATACCGGGTCAAATCAGCATATTACACCAAATCATATTTCCCTGTTTGCATAAACGGAATAAACTTTAACCATGTCAACACAGAGCTGCCTGAATAGTTAAAGATCCCCTAAACTCATATGCCAATTCAGCTAAACTCCCATGATGAATCCATCAGATTTGCAGGTAACTGTGGATCTTGTATCATACAGCCTTCAAGTATGCGATTAACTGAAAGTTCCAGTATAACTAGGCAGGTCTTTGTGAAAGGACATAAACGGAATAACAACAAAACTAAACCTTCCTAACGCACGAAAACATTTCACACCCAAAAGGTGCACAACTTTGTTGATGTGTTTTAAGGATTATATATGTGAGGCGATGGATGATAATGGATGTTATGGCACTAAGTAACACCAGTAATTCATGGAGGAGAGCTAGCTAGCTTTCCTTACATTCACTGTTACTCTTATATGAACACAGTTCTAGTCTCCATGTCACAAACCCCTTAGAACTGTTAGGGATACATGAGACATATCCAAATTCAGAACCCATTGCACCAGCAACAGCTCCCGGACTCTGTATTGTACACCTTTTTATACAACAGATGGAGCAGAAGAAGCTAGAAAGGAAAAGTAATAATGGTAATAACCTGATTCCTATTTGATTCCAAATGTCAATCATCCGTCTTAGTTCCCCCAACTATACGAAGAAACAACCTGTACACCATGGGATGATGACCATCTATCTGAGAAACTTCCATCTGTGAGGCTGTTATCCTTCTTTGGCAAATTTCTGGATTTCTTTAGACCTGATGAAAGGTCCTGGAGAATTTGCAAGCATGTCATGATTGTATGTATAATTTGCCAAAGTTCCTTTAGGTCATATAAGATACTAGAGAGAAGTAATAAAATGGTACTAACCTGGTTCATATTCAGTTCCAAATGTCAATCATCTGTCTTTGTTCCCCTAACCACACTACTTGAAGAAACAGCCTGTACACTATGGGATGACGAACATCTACTTGAGGAACTTCCATCTGTGAGGCTGTTATCCTTCTTTGGCAACTTCCTGGATTTCTTTTGTCCAGATGAAAGGTCCTGCAGAATTCGCAAGCATGTCATGATGGTATATTTAATTTAAAGTTCCTTTAGGCCATAGAAGATACTCTGTTCTCGAATTTTATTTAATGATCTTTCACTGACAATAAATTAAGAAAAGAAAGCTTGAACGATCATGGGAATCATTATAACACAATAAGTAAATATTATATGCTTAATATGCTAGTTAAAATATACAAAAGCGTAGCAGTTTTGTAGAAGTGAAATTGATGCAATGCTAGAGTAAAATCAGAGTAGTTGAATAGCTTGATAATTTCCTTATTTAAAAAGAAAACAAAAAGGTGTAGTCGAATATTAATTTGAATAATTGGAGATCAGAGATTTGGCCATTTAAGAAACATGTCAAATAAGTTGGGATATCCTAAAACAAAAGTAGGCCAAGTAAATCAGCAGTACTAACTAACCTGCTCCGATGCAGATCCAGGTGTCTTAAGCTCTAAATCTGTTGCCACTTCATTGGAATCTTCTCTTTTCTCAATTCTGCTCTCTCCTTGTTCTGATGACCTGTTTCTGGATTCTTGTCTTGGCACACTACTTGGTTGTATAATTGGAGACATATACTGAGTCGGTTGCTGTTCAATCAATGTATTAGGAGTCATGTATTGAACAAAAGATGAAGGGTTTTGCGCAACTGCAGGATTATGATTGCTGAAGAATGGATAGGGCTGCAAAGATGGATGCATCGGAACTGGTCCAGTTGGAACCGGAACGGGCATTGGATACGGATATGAAGGAGGATGAATGACCATAGAATGATCCATCCCAGCCCATGGATACATAGTCCTCATTCTTTGTTGATATTGAGCATTAAGGCTCTCAATATCAGATTTAAGAGATGCCTTCTCTTCTCTGAGATCATTTTTCTCCTGGGTCAACTGCTAGAGAACAAAACAAAACAATAAGAACTTCTATGGCTACAAAATGAGAAAGTGGAACATTACTTTCAGTATGTGTCAAGAGATGACCTCACGGCTTTCATCAGTAAGTGCAGCATACTCAGACTTTAATCTGCCGACCTGAGCGGTCAAATCCTTCAGCACTTGAATGGTATCACTTAAGATGGATGCTTTGTCATTTTTAGGCCTATCTGGATCTGCATATATAATTTTTGACTGCATAAGAATACATGCCAGAACCAATTTTTCCCTTCAAGACTGATTGTTTTGTTCTAAAAGAATGTATACATATTGTGCACAAAAACTAACTCTAATGGATCTTTGGTACTCTGTTCCAAAGCCGTGTGTAGACACTGTATAAGATACTCAGGTGTTTGGTAAGCCCTATGATACTCTGTATATTAACAAGCATCATAACAATGAACAAATGGTGTCGTCAATTTACCTTACCGTGTCAAAGATAGAAATTTAGCTGAATTTGACATAAGAAAAGGGTAATCAAATTGCAAACCATAGTACTGGAACCAGATTTTTTTATCAGCATACAAAATGAACCCTAGAATACAATTAATAAAAACATTTGCATTGATAAAACCTATTTGCAGAATCAAACACCATGGAAGTACAAAATCAAGTCATTCCCTACTTAAAAAGACGAGTGCTATAGTAAGTTGATTTGAAACTCAAACATTACAAAATAGTAAAATAAAAGCAAGGACACTAAAGGTCAATTCACAGCTTCAAATTGGAAGTATAACAAGTCTCAATGAGGTAAAATAACATCCAGCAGTCAAATGTGCCAACAGGCTCAGAGAAAACAAAATTCAAGAACTCAGTAGTTTATTATATCAAACAAAGATACACTAATTTACCAAGAGTCTTTCCTAATTCCATGAACTGCTCGTTTAAGCGGTCCCTCCTTAATTTTTCTCGATCTGCTTTCTGCACTTTTCTTGCAGCAATAGAATCTTTGAGTTCTGCTTCAGGTTTTTGTTTACTACTGTGCATAAAGAAGAATTCGTATCAGTTAGTTCAGGAGGATTTCAATGAGTTCATATTGAAACACCATTTATGTTTCTTTGTAATATAGCCGAGGAAAAGGAAATATAAGGAAAGACCCTGTTGCACGTGTAGCTAAGTAGATGCTTGTCAGAATTCAGTTTGTATTTTTCCTCAAAATATATGTAGATGCTTGTCTGATTCCAGCAGGCTGGAGCTATAAGCCTGTCTATGGGTTTGGCATAATACACTAGCTCTGGCCTAGATCCTATATTTGTGTTTAAGAATCCACTTGACAAGTATAAAATAATTTATCCAGAATGCAGTAAGTTGTTTCTTCTAGGATCCAGAACCCCATAAACTTCAAAACCTAGCTCTGCCTCTGGATTGCAGCATCATATTGTGCATATTTATCCTGTCATACTGGTAAACATTTAAGTTTGGGAACGACAGAATTTACCAGCACTTGCTCTGCCTAAGAACTGCCACACGACACATAGTTCGGAGGGAATCAATATTCTGAGCTGCCCACTTTGACATTACATCTCAAGTGAATGGACAAAAATTTCACAAAAGTAAACAGGAGATGTGCAGGACTGAACTGAATGAGTCACAACTCTGTTTACAAGTCTTCTCTCTTTTTCTATGTTCTCACTTCTCAGATAACCCCAAAAGAAACACCGGAGCAAGTATCTTGTTAACTCAAAAGTCCTACCATATATTCAAATGGAGAACCAACGCACTGATCAAAGCACAACAACCCCTTTATAATACCACGCAACCGTAAGGAGTAAACCATTTTAGCAGAACATACCAATTGATGCAGCTTTCTCTACCAACAAATGCAAGAAAAACTTAAAATGAGATACAGATCTTTGCAATCAATTGGAATCTAAATTAATCAAACATGGTTCTGTATTCAACTTTCTCCATCGATTTTACGATTCCTTTGAAAACTGGAACTTCTAAAAAATGCTGATTGAAGTAGCATAACTAAAATTCAATCGCGTAAAACATGTGCATAATCTCCAATACATCAATCAAACATGCTAGATACGAAACCTAAGCTGGAAATACATATGATTTTACCTTGATTCGGAATGCAAGCCATTGGGAGGCATGGAAACATCAGAAGGAAGCGGACTTAACTCTGTCAAACAATGATTTGGAAGCTGATTCGATTGATAGAGGCCGCCGTGGTTTAATTGATCCATTACCTGCACTTTACCGCCGCGAATTGAATCGGGAATCTAGGGTTTTGAAGTCGCAGAACAACAATTATGCAGTGTTCTTTTTTCGCAATGCTTTCCGATGCGAGATTCCACCTTCACGTTATCCGTTATCTTTTTTTTCTTTTAGTGAATTTTTATTTTCCCTTTCGTTTTCAACTTCTTTCTTCTTGAAAATATAACACGCCACTTTCTTCCTATTGGATAGTTGCATGTAAAACCTATGTGCACATGATTTGAATTATTTCTTTTTTAATCTTCTTGAATCAACTTGTCAATTCGAATGTAATAATGTCCAAATTGGATTTTGGGTCTTATTTGTTTCTATTAGGTTTAGGATGAATACTGAACTCAATATATATAGTTTAAATAAAACATAATTAAATATTTTAAATATATAAGTACAATAAAATAGAATAATTATTTGAATTTAAAAAAATAAAGCATTTATATTCATTAGCGACAGCGAGAATGCTTTGTAATGATGATTGTAATAACGACAAGCGTTAATGGCTAGTAAATAGTTATATAATAATGTAGATGGTTGATGTTGTAGTGATTGACATAATGTGACGATTGATAGTAATAGAGGCAATTGATTATATAGACTGATGCGGTGATGATAATATTTGAAAGTAGTAGAAGTGGCGATACGGGCTAAAGGTGGATATAATTAAGATAATAAAAGTGATAACTATGACGATGATTAACAATAATAGTTGACAACAATAATTGTGATAATAAAGATGATCGGTAGTTATTGATGATTGGTGAAGCTAATAATAATTTAGGGCATCCCAATCTTTGACACCAAACTTCACATTAAAATGATATCAACACTATTTTACAGCAAATTAACTCCAATCAATTGCAACAATGTTTACACAAAAAAGAAATATTTTTTCTCTCATCATTGTTATATTACCATTTCTTATTTCATAAAACAAATTCTTTCTATAACTTTCATGATTGATAATTTATATTGCTTTATTTTATAATCGTTTAATATAAGATTATTTTATTCCATACTTTTTAAAATGATATAAATTAATAGCAAGTATTATACGTCATACACAATAATGAGTAATAAATAAAAATAAAATCATTAATTAAATACAATTAAGTATCAAATAATTGAAAAGTTTATTCTAAATTCTACATAAATCTCAACTTTCACGCTACATTGCTCCATCAATCCCCTGTCAATGGATTGCGTAGTTCAAGATGAGCTTATTTGTCCTTCAAATTTTTTTATGTTGAGATAGAAATTGTTGAACTTGATAATTTTCATCTACTGTGATTTATATAGCTGAAATTGGATCTTCCAACGCATCTTGAATTAGTGCAGCAATATTACGTTCATCCTCAATTATCATGTTATGCATTATAATACACGATGTTAATATATTATGTAGCACTTCTTTTTTCCAAAACGTGACGATCCTGCAATAATTGCAAAATAAGATTGCAAAACTTCAAATATTTTGTTGTGCTTTTAAAATTCTTATACATTTCATGTTTCAATTTCAGTGAATGTCAATTACTACTTTATTAAATGTTTATTATTTTCGATTATTTTAAAATATGTTCTATTATTTGTCTAATAATACATATCTTTGCACTTTTAATTTTTGTGAAGGTTGATTATTGTTATAAGTAATTATAATTTATAGTGGAATTAACATAACTTTATATTTTTTTCAAAAAAAGTTGTATATAGAAAGTTAATTTATAAAAAGCTGGCTTTTATATCTAAAATTAATATTAAAAATATTACATAAAAAAACAACTAATTATACAAGAATTTAATTAAAAACACAATTTATATAATAGTTAATTAAATATTTTGTATGATTAAATAATTTTAAAATATTGAATAAATTGACTTGTTGTGATAAATAGTGTTACACTAAAATTTGGTACAACATTATTCACACACTAAAATAATATAGAAATTGATGTTAGATTGGAGTTCCAAAACGTCGAATTTTATGTTAAAATCGAATTTGTTGTAAGATTGCAGATGATCTTACAACAGTAGAAGTGGTTGTGAACTTGTGATTACAAAGTGGCAGGTAGTGATTATGTATAAAGTAGAAGTAAAAATTATTTATGCCAAATATATTTTAATGATAGTAGGATTGCGTACAATATCAAGTTTGATGGAATTCTAGGGTATTTGAGGCACTGGGGTATGTTGTTGTTGTTGTTATCAAGTTTGATGGAATTCTAGGGTCAATTTTGGAATAAATTTAATATTGTATTTGATGAACAAGACGAGAAAAATGAGATCAATGTAGTTTGAACATATTAAGAGGAAATTTGTTCATGTCTCTAGTGTGATGGTACGAGAGTCCAGATATAGTAGGTATGAGAAGAAGTAAACGTAGGTCAAAAAAATATTGAAAAAAGGTGATTAAACATAATATGAAATGACCTTCAGTTTACTAGGACAATGACTTCAGTTTACTAGGACAACGACTTATAAATATAAAGGTATACTTGTTGCGAATTAAGACAACTTTGACTCTTTTTTTTTAAAGGAATTAGGCTTCATGGGAGTCTCAGAGCTCTAAATGAAAAATTCATGAGAACAAAACGTGCACTTCTTCAAAGAAGCAAGACACAAAAAACTCAATTCAATAAGAAATCATTCAATTTTGTGTTGTCAACTCCCAAATAAATATTGATTCATTAAAGAATAAAACATCAAAATAACTAAAAAATGACGTCAAAAAAAGGGTACCATAATAACGTTGAAAGAAATGACTTCTTTCTTGAGATAAAAAGAGGAAAAATATTTTATACTTTCTAAGTGAAAATAAGCTTAACAAGAATGCTTATTATATACTAGTTTGGAGAGACCAACACATTTTAAAAAGTTTCTTTTAGGTAATATTAGTAATCCAATTATGAAATTATATTTTGTGAATTTAGATTTTGTAAATTAATTTTTAAAGCTAAGAATAAAAGAAAGTTTTTTTAAAAAATTGACTTTGACTTTGACTCCGACCGAGACAACACCAAATGAGCACCATAGTTTAGATAAGAATGAGTTGAAAGTCATTTGACCGTAAAGAAAGGAACTCCAAATTAGAACTTAAAACTCAATCTTGCTTTTCACAATTGTCATAATATTAGTCCCATACATTTGGTTTCTTGCTTTTGATACTTGTTGCCATATATTATCTATTATATTTAATTTCTTGCATTATTTCATTGTCATTATTTCTTTTCTTTGAATACTCTGTATTGCTTTCCTTATTAAGTAACATCTTTTCTTAATTGCCGTATTTTTTTCATAAAAAATATTTTGCTGCACTTAAGCAAATGATCTTTTGGAAACAACCATCTCCACCTCTACGAAAAAAAGTTTGCATACACTTTATCCTTCATAAAACATACTTATAGAGATTAATACAAAGTGTATAATTGTTGTGTTTGATAAAAAATTTAAAGAACAAATATTTCATGGTTAAAATAAAAAAACATATGTGGGCGAAATAATTAAAAGCAATTCTACAACTTGTGAATTCTAAAATGATTACCTCAAATAATAATAAAAAATTTTAAATTTATTATTTCTATATTTTTAATAATTTTTGTGAACAAATATATTATTTTGAGCAAAAGTTATTAAATTAGGATTTAAGAGGATGTAACATTTAAAACTATGGGGAAGATAACCGTCATTTAAGAGAAACCTTTAGGTGGGTCTTTGTAATTAACCAATACTTACGCCTTGGGCACTTGGTTTTGTTGCCGTGGGTTTAAGATTGTGACCCGACTTTACGCCCCAATTTCCCTCGCTCACCAATAATCAGTAATCAAAAATCATCTTTCTGTAGAAGAATTCCTCGTTCAAATTCAATCTTTGTGCCCTAGAATAAGAAATTTAAGGAAAAATGTCGGGCATGGGAGATGGTTATGTGGGCACGGCCCAGGACGCCGTCAGAATCCGACGGCTTGAAAAGCAGAGAGAAGCAGAGAGGCGAAAAATTCAGGAGCTCAAGAATAAGACTGCTTCATCTAAAGGTCAACCTGGTCTTCTTCAATTTGGGTCCAGTACATCGGAGGTTCACATTACAACTTAGCTCGTTCTTTTTTTTAATTTTCTTTTTAACTGGTATGCAGACGTAACTAATTTTGAAATAGAGAATTAATTTGGTATAAAATTGCGCGAATAGAGTGGAATGGATATGAATAATTTAGTTAGTGGACCTCAGCTAGTATAGTTTAGGATTAAGGTGTAGTTGATCAATTATTATAAATTGAAATTAACTTGCCTAGTGGTCGAAGTGTGAGAATCGTGAGGTGTCAAAGTTCAAATCCCAGCAGAGACAAACACACGGGATGATTTCTTCCTATTTGTCTTAGCCTTTGTGGATAGACTAGGTACCCTGGTAGGTTGAGTATCTCATGGATTTAGTAGAGGCAAAAACTGATCTTTATACCACTGTTAGCCAAAAAGAGAAGGAGCTTACAAGATTTCTGGGACTTCTGTCACACCTAAACTTATTTCAGCCTTTGCATATCCGAGGTTTCCATTAAACTTGCATAGAAAGCTTGTTTTTTTATTTCATTTATTTTTAACTGATACGAAAGGTATTTAGTTTAGCATATAATCAGTTTGAGTGGAGAACCATACTGGTTTGTTATGAAATTGAGCCAATAGAACAGAATGAGTCTAAATGATTTGTATAGCCTGACCTCTACTAGTTTGGGATAAAGACATCGTTGATAAATTGTTATCTCTAGAAATGTAACTCCCAAGATTTGAATTTTATAACGCCAGAGCTTATTCAGCCTTTTGCTCATAGAGAATTAGACATGCTCCTTCTCTTGTTGCAAGGAAGAGTAGTAACTATGTTTTTTTCTACTTGTTGACTCAATGAATAGACAGGTTGATGTATTTTTTTAAGACATTGTTGCTTAGGTTAATTCATCTTATTGAAATGTGTTTTCCAGATTCTTGAGACTGCTTTTAAAAAGGAAACTGTGGGCCTTGTCACAAGGGAGCAATATGTTGAGAAGGTGAGCCAATTCATTTGCTTATAAGCATTGCTTTTATTTTTCAATTTCATCTTTGGTTAAATTGACTGCTCTTGTCTGTCGGTTCATGTGTGGTAGAGGGTCACTATCAAAACCAAGCTTGAAGAGGAAGAAAAGGAGAAGCTTCAGAAGTTGCAACAAGAGTGAGTGGACTGTGGCAATTTTGCAAAGCTGAAATATTGTAATTTGATGGATTTTGTGGTGATGTATGTTGAATTTGTCTACTGATTCTTCTGTCATAGGGAAGAAGAGCTACAGTTACAAAAGCTTAAAAAGAGGAAGATTAAGGCTGACCCTCGGCTCTCCTTTTGTGATGATTTGGATAATGGCAATGAAGACGAAGAGGAGGAAAATAGTAAGAAATAAATTTCTTATCTAGTCTTGGAATTTGAAGTCTTCCAGAGCAATTGGGACTATTTCATTCACATGCTTCCTTTTGAAGTTAATTTTTTTTTTTTTTTTTTTTTTTTGTAATTTTTTTTGAAGTTAAGTTATAGTAATCATGGTTTCCCTACATTTTAACTTCTTCAACTTCTTTTTGAAGTTAAAATTTAGGGAAACCATGATTAATATATTTAATTTAAGTACGTAATCTTCTTTCCGGATGTGAAGATTGGTTAGCTTTCTTGATACTACGTTCGATCTTAAGTTCCCAAATAAGCTGAATAATTAGCAGTCTTCTCGTTCTTAATATTAGTTTGTCCATGTATCAAAACACATTATTCAGTGTAACTTGGTTATCTACCTTATGGCGTAGAGTGAGATGTTTCTTTTACTCCACTATTAGGCGGGAAGCATAGGTCATGGTTATTGTATGCTTTCAATTTTTCAGTTATCAGCCCGACAAGGATTTTAGGAATATTGCTAGTGATTAGATGGTACATGGCTTCTGACAACTCATTTTTGGAACTCTGACATGCATATGGCGAAATTGTCCCAGTAGCACCCGTGAGAGAACTTTCTACTTAGTCTTTTCGATCACATAATCCTGCTGTTTGGCGTGATTTCAGCTTTGGAGGAAAATGCTCTTATATTCATGAGTTTCTGAAAATAGATACCTATAGGTCATGTCTTTTTTACTGAAAATCTGGCGTCATTTGTCGTCTCTTCCTTGTTCTAAATTTTCTATTCTTCTCAATCTAGATATAGTCTACTAAGTATGTTTGCTGTGGTGCGGGCGACTATGGCACTATCGAGTATCCAGCGTAATCAGATAGGCATGAGTATATTTATGTGCATATGTTCAGGGCTATCCACGAGCATGTCTAAACAATTATTTTAGCTAATCTTTCTGACATAGTTGAAGATATAAATTGGGTTCAGATTGTGATGGTGTGGTACTTATAGTTCCCTTTTCATTTTCATCTATTATATAGAGAATGAAGAATCTGGCAAGCGTGTGTGGAGGAAATTTGGGAAAGATCCTACAGTAGAGACAAGCTTCTTGCCAGACAGGTTGGGCATTCCTACAATTTGCCTCCCCCAAAATAAACCCTTTCTACTACTTATTCACTTATTATGTTCTCTTTTGGCCTTTTATCTCATTAATGTAATTTGGAATTCAAAGTGCACTTTTTCAGTGAGAGGGAGGCGGAGGAACAAGCGGAACGTGAAAGGCTCCGGAAACAGTGGTTGCGCGAGCAGGAGTTAATCAAAAGTAAGTATGTTTTCTTATTTGAACATTTTTCAGTATTACCTTATCCTGTCTTTGGAGGTAGCTTCCTAGAATTCTGAAGCATTTGAAGAAGCTTAGCTTCTGATTGTTTCTCTTGCAATATTTCTAGATGAGCCTCTACAGATAACTTACAGCTATTGGGATGGAACAGGCCATAGACGGGTGATCCAGGTCAGTTGCTACTAGGCATGTAGAACCCAAAAGGTTGTCCAAACTTTTGAATTCACTTGTACGACTTACATTTCCAGGTGCGGAAGGGTGATAGCATAGGAGAGTTTCTTCGGGCAGTTCAGCAGCAGCTG
>JAPFFP010000001.1:36298329-36331262 GCA_026153255.1 Solanum medicagineum
ACTTGTACGACTTACATTTCCAGGTGCGGAAGGGTGATAGCATAGGAGAGTTTCTTCGGGCAGTTCAGCAGCAGCTGGCGCCTGAGTTTCGAGAGGTTCGAACTACTTCAGTGGAGAATCTTGTTTATGTCAAAGAAGATCTAATCATTCCTCATGTAAGATCCTTCTTACTTGTGTGATTCATGTCCCACCTTCTAATTTGCTGAATACTGGCTGACTTACTGCTAATTTTGTTGAATGTTCAGCAACACAGTTTCTATGAGCTGATTATAAACAAAGCAAGGGGAAAGAGTGGACCGGTAATTTTCATCCTGACATATATTTTGGTGAAGTCGATGCATCAGTAACTTGTTGCTTATATCTAACAAATGAGGAGTATTATGATATCTGTTTCCAATATCTTCACATTAAATACAGTCAAAGAAAGTAGAATCTCAATGCTGTACTGTGTGTGTGTTTTCTTCAGTAGAACTCCATTACTTGTCAAAAATAGCATTTTAAAGAAAAGGATAAAGTATAGTAGGAGTTAGAGGTTTAGAGCCACTCATGCAAATGCAATCCTTGCTGCAGAGCTGAAGAGTATTGGCTAGTGGCCACCACAAAATTAGCATTTTTATTGCCTGATAATACATTATCTTGTTACATTTCTTTTACGTGTTTAATTCATTTTGTGTATATATAGTCCTCCATTAGAATGCCAGATGGTGGTAAAGAGTTCTTTGTCATCCAAGGAAAGATCTGTGTAGTGCTTCCAGTATATGATTTGTGCTCTTTTTTTTATTTTTTTTTCCTGACAACTGTACTTTGTTTAACTCAATTACTGAAATTTGAAGGTATCCAGAGTTTCCATTTTACATCTATCATCCGTCACTATCTCCCGTAACTCTTTATTTAGTCAAGTCATAACAGCCATCGTCATATATAATGTTTTTATACTGATTTTTTTTTTTTTTGCAAAATCAAACTGGATTTGCCATTTTTTGCTTTACTTTCTGCATAAATAACAGAATTTGGTCTTCAATTAAAGCTTATTTGTAAGTAAAGGAGCATAGCCACATCCTTTCATGTGTGTAATTACAAAAGAAAGTCCAACAATAGTAATTACAAAAAGATATATAACTATGTATCTGTAAGTCTCTGTCTTGGTCTTTGTATGGAGCCATACGAGTTATGTCATGATGTATGATGTCAAATACTTTATTTCTCGTTTTGTTTCCATGTTTATTAGATCCTGTGGCAGTTACTCAGAAATATCTTTACTACTCTTGACAGCTTTTTCATTTTGATGTCCATGAAGATGTGCGGACCATTGCTGATGCTACTATTGAGAAAGATGAGGTATGAATTCCTATTGCACATCCATGTTCTCCTTCCTAAGTGATTTTTAACTGTGATGGGTTCAAATACCTTTCACCGTGATTTAATGTACTGAATGCTTAGATAATACATGTTGTAATTCTGGGATGTCGTTGATTACAACGGCAATATAGCCAGTGAAATCTCACAAGTGAGGCCTGGAGAAGGTGGTGCGTGCGCAGCCTTACCCCTTATCTTGTGAAGGTAGAGAGAGGTGGTTTCCATTTGGGATGCCGTTGACTCTTTTTGAAAAAAGACTTGGATGACATATGCTTCTTTAACTAATAGAAATAGAAGGTTTTCTTTTTTTTTTTTTTTTTTTTTTGAAATAAGAAGGTTATCTTTTTGTTTTTCCTCCTCTTTCTATCTGTTCCTCTGAAATTAACCTCAATAGCAAATATCTAGTATGATGTCCTGGAAACGATGTTAATCCCAGAAACATAAAAGCCCTGAGTGTGTGTGAGAGAGGGGAAGGGAGAGGGGGATCCCATAAATGTTACTTCTGCATGTGGCTGCTTATGATCTTTCAAATCCATTTTCCCTATGTAAAGAAGAAGACTAAATTGGTTGATGCTTGATATATTCGTCCAACCAACTTGTCATTTCAACTGGGGATTGATTTTTCTTAATTTACTTATGTTACAATTACTTTGCAGTCACATGCTGGGAAAGTTGTAGAGAGGCATTGGTATGAAAAGAACAAGCATATCTTTCCAGCTTCACGGTGGGAGGTAATCTCTATTTCTATTTTCCTTTGCCCTTGTGTTGTTTCTCTTCACTGGTTGGCATGGACTTGATCCAATACTCCAACAAACCAAACTAAATACTGTAGTTACTTTCGAAACAACCCTTTTACATCTGCAAAGATAAATCATGTGTATAGCTATTCTCTTCTGTGTAATATGCCTTTGGTTGTCTTTCTGTTGCAGATATATGATCCAACAAAGAAGTGGGAACGATATACAATCCACGGGGATTAAGTGTAATTGTAAAGCTGATTTCATCTTCATCGCCAATGAGATTGCTATTTTCACCATCATTTTGTTAAAGATATAAAGGGCTTAAACTATAGTTTTTACTTGTATGATGCTTATGTAAGAACAAAGGGCGTGCTGCTGTATTTCTTCTACTCCCAATATATTGCCCTTTTTCGCATTAAGAACTATTCTAGATGATTAATGTAACGAATTTTGTTTTAATATTTGTATTTCTTATTCTACGTTGTTTCCATGGAATATCCCTGTTGAACTTTTTATTTATTATTAGCAGGTTGGCAACATGAGCACTACAAGTCCACTTTCAGTTGTTTGTTCACTGCATTCACCACTTGCTAGGCATAGTAAATCACGATCTCAGCATGAAGAACATGCTATATTTTTTACCAATTTTGTAAAGCAAAATTATTTAACAAAAATGTGTTGCCAACAAGATCTTACCTTTGAAGCAATTTTGGTATCAATATAAATTTGTTATTACGTATACAAATATCTTTCTTTGAGACCGACTAATAAAAATTAAGTCATATAAATTGAAATAGAGAAAGTATTGAGAATCATATTAAAATTGATTTACCCTTCTCGTGGTAAATATCACATGATAAATCTAAAAAAAAAGATTAATTACCTATAATCACAAGTTATTGAATTATTTATATTGATACTGCACATAATATACTATAATGGAAAACCATTACTTACCATAATCTTGTGAGAGAAGTACTGATTTTCGTTCTCTCTGAGTACTAGTTAGTAACTCTTTCTTCTTTCAAGCCCAAAAGTGACAATTATTTCAGATTTGGGCCTAATAAATCTCTTCTTTAGCAAAAAAAGAGAAGAGAAAAAAAAAACAAAAAAACAAAAATTGAGACGGGTTGTTCTTCTCTGATTTCTGTTTTGCTCTCGTCTTAAAGTCGTTGTTGGTGTATTCCATCTTCCTCTCTCTAACGCTCAAAAATGGAAATTAGGGTTTTCTGTGTGTTGGTTCTTCTCCTCTTCTCTTCATCATTTCTTCAAGGTTTGCTTCTCAGATCGCAGATCCACTTGCTTGTTCATTTCCATAATCAAATCCCTCATCTTTGCATGCTAATATGATTATTTACATTTGCATTCACATGCACGATTTTCATGAATAATTGTTATGTTTTAATTTTTATTAAATATACTATGTTTTTTGATCTTCGGAATTGAGATTCTCTTCGATGTAATCGATGTTTGACTATTTAAAATTAGTTAAGGGTTCACTGTAGAATAATTTTGTATTTTTTGTTTTCGAATTAATTTCTCAATATGGCATTGATTGCTCAAGTAAATCTGGAATGTTATTAAATTTTATGCTTGACATCCTCTCCATTTGGAAATGGTAAGCACTAGAATCGAAAGTTGGCTTTTAATTTGTGGATTTTCTTTTTTGCTAGTTTTGGTTAGTCAAACTAGTTGTCTTTAACTTATCCTAACTTCTCGTCATTTCATATCATGTATTGACTTGGAAAAGAGCTGTTGTTGCATGCATTGCCTGTTCCCTGATAGAGTTGTTCACTCTTTGATTTAGCTAGATCTTTATATTTATACTTATTGTGCCTTCTGATATGTTTATAATGTTGATTTTGTAGTGTTGATAATTTTGTAAAGGTTATTTTTGAGCAAAATGTATGTTGCCTATTTGTATAGATGGCCTTAAATAGTTTTGAACTGAGGCATAGTAGTTGTTGTTCTTTGGTTGGTATTGTTGTATTTTGTAAAGGTCATTATGGTTTCTTTTGGTGTTGATCTTTTCTCTTTTAGTTGCTAGAGGTCAATCCGACCCTGCAGCAGAAGTGGTTGAGGGTACTGAGGAAGGAGGGGATCTTGGAATTGTTGGTGAGGATGTTCAAGATTTTAGCAGTGAGAGTTACACTCCTGCAGCTGGGGTTGAAACAGTTTGTGTTTTCCCTAAAAACCCTTCTAAAGGCAAGAAATTCAAAATGGGTGTTCAACTCTTATCTTTATTATAATTACCTAAGTTTTCTTTGGAAAAAGTAGATGTTAACGGTTTGCATCTCTTAAATCATGCTTTTCGTTGTCTATGCAGTAGTGGCAGCTGGCGAGGAGAGCGAGCTGTTAGTTGGCATGAAAAATGATGGTAATTTTGTATTTTCCTTCTCTTTTGCCCATTTAGTGAAATCTTCAGTAGTAATGTTCTGATATCTCTTTCTTTATCTGCTCTATGGATTTATTTACTAATTTGGATTCTGAAAACAGGGAAAGCACATCTGAATATCCTTGCCATCCAAGCCAGTGTTCACCTTCCTTTTGATCATCGGTATTTGGTTCAAAATCTCTCTGTTCAGGTGATTGTTGGCTTACTTCCTTTCCTATTAATCATGCTTTATGCTGCTTGCTTCCTAAGATTTTTTGGTGAAATATGTTGACTGAACTTAACAAAATGGCTTTTGTTCTCTCTTGACTAGATTATTTAACTTTTATTTGGTTATGTAAGTTTCTATCTAGTGTTTTCAAATTTTTGTGATCTGAAATGTGTTTTCTTTCTCTTGTATCTTTAGTTGTTATTGTCTTTAAGCTGGGGTTTGTGTATTGTGTTGTATTTACCTAGTTTTAAATTTTGGTGATAATATTTGCAATATTACGTGAAGATATTCAATGATATGAATCATGTTTGAACTTAATAGTTTCTGTTAGTCAGTTCAAGTTTCATTGCATTTGCTTTTAACAAAGAATTATTTCACAAAAATTATACGGCAATGCCCTTTTTTCTCTCCTTTTAGCTAATGAGCTGGATAGGTATTTATGTTTTCTCTTGTCAATTTGTTTGTTAGATTCATAATCAATAATGTCCATGCTTTCCTTTTTTAAGTTGCTGGACATCTAACGTTGATCACCAAGATGGGAAAGAGAAGACCACTCTTAACAGATATGAAATTGCTTTAGCATTTTTTTTCAAAGAACAAAAGAAAACGATTTTTCACATGAAACCTCTCTGTATTGACATATAATGAACTCAACTATTTTTGACATTCAAAAGATCTTAAATGAATTATATTCTGAAGGAGAATCCAAAATCAACTAACAGTTGAGCTATGCGCCTTGCCTTGTAAAGAAATTGAGCATAGCATAAGCTTCAGCATCAGCTCAAAAGCAATAAGTTTCAGCATCAGCTCAAAAGCAATAAGTTTTAAATTCTATCATTGCGACCTAGAGCTTCTGCAAGGTTCTGAATTCCTAGGAAATTTACAGAGTACTCCTTAACTGAAGCATTTTGAATTTGTTTTAAATGTTAAAGACACCTTTTAAGATAAAAAGTCACTAAAAGCTGCACACAGCTTATTTTATGCACATCATAAAATTTGCACAAGGTCTGCAAATGGAACGTTTAAATTTTTCTTTGAGCAAACTTCTAAAATTAAAATTCTCAATTTTCTTATCTCTTCAGTCTTAGTATTTTGTGGTCTGCAATTCACAGATTGTAAGACCAGTCTTAGTGATTATTTTTTTGGTTAGATCTGTTAAGTTGCCTGTTTCCTCAAGGTAGACTGAGATGAGTTGTCATTCATTTGTGTTCTCAGCTTTTCTTCTCCTCAATAGAGAGGGGGAGTCAATTGTTGCTAAGAATGTGAGAAGCTTGTGTATTTATCGGTTTTATTAGTATAAATCTCTCAAGGACTGTTAATTTTATGGTGAAAGATCTATAAAAAATTGATCTACTTCAATCTTTTGGACTTGTAATTATATGGTTCCATTTGAGAGTTGTGTTTATTTTGAGTGATGATCTTCACAAGGTTTTCAAATATCTGATCCAAAGATGAAGAGTTATAGCTTCTGGAATTTAATACTTTTTGAAGTATTGTGATCAATCATTTATGTCATTCCAAACTAGTTGAGGGAGTGATCAATTATAATTTATGTGAGCGAAACAGCTGATTTTAAGGAGCTGGAGTAACATAATTGATGGCCTAAGGAAGAAAACTTGAACTATTTATTTGCACATTGGCATCCAGTGCTTGAATATGCAAAGTACCAGGAGAACTATTCAATATTCTTTCACTCTTAAACAAGAATTCACTTAAAATTAAAGATTTTGAATTGTAAGGCGAATGGTTTCTGTTTAGATTTGCTGAAGCATTGATGTAAACCTCCAATTTGAAGTCGTATTTCCCACTCTCATCAAAGTTGGTGCATAAGGAGTTGGCCAGACAGTGAAAACAAGAAGTTGCCCAGGTAGAGAAAATAACCATGTATTGTTGGTGATATAAAAGAAAGAGCAGGCAGAATAAAAGGACATTGTTTTTGATGATATGGCTTGCATTAAAGTTTAATTTTCTTAAAAATCGCATTCAATTAGGCACCTTAGGGTAGAGTGCCAACATTTTATGTTACAAAATGTAGAGATTCAATTGGGCAACAAGTAATCACATAGAGCTTGCTCAAGCAAATATTCCCAGAGGTTGTTCCTTTCTGCTTTCTATCTCCACTATCTATTATGGCCTTCTGGTGAAACTTTTGTCTTATTTTTGTATTGTCGGTGCACTTGTGATTGAATTTATTTTAATTGCAATTGTTGCTGTTGTGGTGGTGTTATTGTTATCATTATTGTTCTGGTTTTTGTTGATATGCAATTTGTGATATAAAAAGGGTTGTGGTATTGGTTACTTTAAGGTTGAGAATTGGTGATCACATGTACCAATTGCTTAAGAAATATTGCCTCGGGATGTTTACCTGCTTTTAATAACCGATATGTTTGTTGGCATTTTATGGAACTTCTTTCTTGAAAAATTATTATCATTGTCATTTTTATTTGCTGCTACTATTATTATCAGTTTTACTTTGTTGTTGTTGTCATTGTCGTCGTCGTTATCTTTTTGTGTATTATGTGTTTGTTCAAACATCTGTTCAATATTTCATGTTTTTTTTACTGTGATTTGGATATGATGATTGGCTAATTGTGTAAGTTCATTCATTTACTAGGGTTTTAACAACGCAACAGTTCCTCCTTCAGCTCAGGCTACCTTCCCATATATATTTGCTGTCAGCAAATTTATGCAGGTTTGTTTACACAGCATTGTTACCATTTTCTTTCATCAATAAATTGAAAAAATTGTCAGGTTATTTTCATATGATTTTCTTTCAGGTAATTCTCACAGTTTCTTCTCTGAACTGATAACTTTGTTCTATCGTGTTTCAGCCTGGAAGTTTTGATCTCGTTGGCACAATTATTTATGAGATAGACCAGAACGCTTATCAAAACGTGTTCTACAATGGAACTATTGAAGTGACTGAACCTGGTGGTCTTCTCAGTGTTGAGTCTGTTTTCTTGTTTTGTCTTGGAGTAGCCCTCCTCGGTCTTCTTGGGTTCTGGATCCGTGGTCAGATACAAAATCTCTCAAAGGTGCATATACTTACCTATGTTCCTTGTAAGATGGGAAAATGTGCTTTAAAAACCTCGTTTATTTCGTAAAATGCCTGTCGGGCATGTATGAGGGGTGCCAGTTAGTTGGTATATTGTTTTTATATTTTGTATCACTATCCTCTTGACAATGTCTTATGTCAAAGGACCCTGAAATCTGCTTTTAAAAGTGACTTAGAGCTGATATGCTTAGTGATGATGAGAGGTTTTTTTTAGACACGAGGCACTACATATAAGAACAAAATGATTTGTGAGCTATTGCACAGTAGCGGAGGTGTTACCCTGTGCGCACCCAAAGGTTAGGAGCTATGGGTCTTAAAAGAAAATGATTTGCTGAGGAGCTGGACCTTATAAAAATACCTGCCTTTTAGTGCAACTTAGTGTGCTTTTGCTGAATAAAATATCTTTAGTATTTTCTTCCAGCAATAAACACTTTAGGGGGTTTAGGCATATGAGTTTCTGTGCTTCTATTTCCTTCTGAATTATTCTCTTTTCCTTTTTGGATGCATGTAGAAAACTAAGAGAGCACCAAAGGCAAAGGTAGAAGTTGGAACTGCAACAACTGATGCATCCGCAGACGAATGGTTGCAGGTTTGTGGTTTATGATAATGTTAGGAGTATGATTCTGGAAATGTTTTGGCGATCTTGTCTTCAAATTATCAATGCTTTTTATTTTTTTAACTTGGGTTTGAAGAATCCGCTAACTAACTTCCTGTTCTGTTTTTCAAGGGAACTGCATATACACAGTCGCAGGCCAACAAGTTGAAGAAGAAGAAGTGAATGGCTTGAAGCCGGTTGCTTTAGCTGTATGAAGCAGTATGATAAGTCCACAATCCCGAGTTCAGCTTGGAGTTTACGTGATCTCCAAAATGTGAAGTTTTAAATTAGAAATGTTAGACCTGCTTCACTGTTGTAGCATGAGGTATAACTTATTAGCTTCCAATTTTTACTGCCAACGAACTAATTGGGTATCAAGGATGCAAAACAACAATTTTGTCAAATTTAGACCCTCATTTTTCCGTACAATGAATTTACCTGCTTTTTGTCTCATTGAGTTTGATGTCTGTCTAACATCACACACCCCTCGGGGTATGTCCCTTCCTTGGACCCAATTAACGTCAAATATTTTGTGCATTGAACTGTCCTTTCTTCAGTTTGTCTTGTCATCTTTAATTTGATTGTTGTCTGGGAAGGTTTACACACATTTTAATGCGAACGCCTAACTTAGATGGAAGCACATCACATCAATATACAGATCACCAAGCCCTGCGTCATTATTATGACATTTAGGAGATCGGTGAAGAAGCAAAAGATTTTATTAAAGATATTTTATTTTCTGGCCTGGCTGGATGTCTGTTATCCACATTGTTTGTTGCTCTAAAATAGTAGCTGCAATTAATCATCACATGCTACTGAAAATAAATAAAACTACCATTAATTGTGGATCCTGACAAAACTAATTGCTAACCGTGAGATATCATTTTCCTTCCTCTTTAAAGGGGAAATGTAGAAAGGAAAAACTAACGTTCTCTTATTCCGCAGCCCGCTACATATTTACTGTCATCTAAAAATACTGCACACCTGCTTCCAAACACTATTTTGAGGTTTTACTATGTTGGTGCTTTTGGGTTATGCCTTACATTTACATTTTTTTTCGTACATTGGAATTAATATTGACTACATATGTATGTACAAATGCTGCACGTGGGAAACTGCATTCAAGTGAAAGCATGCTTCATTAGTTGGAGAATTCATTTGCTCGGTTTTGAGAAAGTCTAGTCACTTTTTTTTTTCAATTCTTTTTCACCTAGTAGTTAATAGAGATAATGGAGGACTCGAAGACATAAATTTCAAGTTAATATACAATAATAACTAAATTTATAATTCAAAATTTGTAACTATGTATACATGATTTAAATAAAAATAATAGGATTTATGTGAACTAGAATGTTATGGATCCACCACTAACATAGAGTAGCAAAGAGCCAGTGGGACAAAAATGACAATCAAGCTAATTCCTTCGATTTTCATTCGATGTCATGTAATTCAAAAACACTCAATATAAGAATCTTCTTTTCATATAAAGAGTTCAAAATCGGGATATTTGATTTACAATGAAGAGAGACAATCCATCCCATCACCATAGTGCCATCATGCTATTGGCATTCAGTGTGCAATATTGCTTTAAGTATGAAAATTTTCGAACCATTGCACTGTGAACTGGAATGAACTTATTAATTATTTTAAGACAAGGTAGAAATGAAAGTCATAGAATGGGATGGTTTGAAAACAAATTTTATTAGTGGTACATAAGTCAATAAAGGAAGAAAAAACTGAGCTGAAAAGTCAATTTTATGAAAGTAACATTTTCTGCAGAGATTGTGTGTCAGAAATAGACAGGGGAAGAAGCCGACCCGAGGTAGAGCTGAGATTTAAATGTAGGGATAAACAAAGGACAGCCATTTTCTTCTCTTTATTATATTTATTTTTTTTAAAAAAAAAAACTCAAGTTTTTTCTTTTAAGGGATAAGAAACAATGAAACAAATTACTGATATTCTTTTGCAGTTCTTTGTTAATTCAGTTATCCAACAATTTATTTTTATGAACTTGTCAAATGTTGTCACGAATTTGTTTTGACTTGATTTCTCATATAATTATTTAGATATTTATCCCATCATTCATATTTACTTGTCAAATTTTGACTTGACATATTTATTAAGAAAATGATTAAATATAGTAAATTTTATCATTTTACAGAATCTAATATATTTACTCATTACATTTTTTCAGAAATATTAACTCAATATTAATAAATTAAGGATATTATAAAATATTTGACAAATAAATCTGAAGGGGGAGTAACGTAGTTGCATGATTATTTATGAAATCGACCCCATTTGTTTCCACATAGAAGGGTGAGACAATGTATATTTTTAAAAGCCAAAAAAGGGGTTAATCATGTATAATTATGGATGGATTTAACACCACACTTTGTTGGGCTAAACCAACACAAAGAGGCTTTTAATATGGTTTTCTTGTGTGTATTTCTATTATTTATATGTAGCTTCTCAAACTGTTTGATTATCAAAATGAAATTTTATTCACACACCTAATAAATCTATGCAGCGATGGAGGAATGTTGCAAACATTCCTTATATTAATGAGATTCCATCCATAGAAAAAGATTTACCAATGAATAGTGTACTTATGACTTATAGAGACGTGACACTTGCGCCTAACTCAAGTCCATATAAACGAACCAGAATTAGGGTGTTTGGTACAAAGAAAAACATTTTTTTGAAAAATATGTTTCAATTTTCTCATATTTGGTTGGTTTAAATGTTTTGGACAATGTTTTCTAAATCAACTCATTTTTCTCAAATTTAAGGAAAATAACTTCCTTCCAAAAATTAAGGAAAACATTTTCCAAAACTCTTATTCCAATTTCAGATTGATTCTTTTATCCCATCCCTACCACGACTCCCCTCCCCCAAAAGAATTTATTACTTTTTAAAATAAAATAGGATTAAAATTTTATTTTTGAAAAAAATTTCACATTTCGAAAATTTTATTTTTTTTCTTCATTCCTTCGCCGACCCAATTTAAATTTTGAAAATTTTAATTTTTTTACTCCACTCTATGCCCCCGCCCCCATAAAAAGTTTTTAAAAAATTATTTTTACAAGAAAAAATTAATTTTTACTTTACCCTGCTCCGCCATCCCCTAGCCTCCCCCATTTTCGGCCCCCGGCTCACCCCCATACCAAAAGAGATAAAAAAATTAATTTTTTAAAAAAACTAAATTTTAAAAATTTTAATATTTTAAAAATGTATTCTACTCTCTAGCTAAAAACAAAAAAGAAATTCTAAAAAAAATATTTTCATTCACTAACCAAACAATAAAAAATATCTTTCGAAAAATATTTTTTACTCAGCAACCAAACATGAGAAAACATTTTCGGGGAAAACCAAAGACAACCTTAACGTGGAACTGTAACTCACTCTAATGCTACTGCAAGTCTGCAGCTAACCAATGCAAAAGCTGCAATGTTGAATGTTATTGGACTGTAGGAAGAGGATGCAGCTATAGTAGAAGCAATCTATGATGCAATAATACATAAATAATCATGGATTTCCCTTCTTCATGATTACTGCAATAATTTTTGTTCTATAATTTGCTGCAGGAGAAGTTAGTTGATAAATGTCAAATAATTCACGTTAACATGTTTTTGTCACTTACTATAAATGCTAACATTTACCTGCCCCTTCCACTCAATTTAAAACAAAAATAAAAAATTTAGTAGAAAGACTGGCAAACATACCATAATTGACAGTTAGTTCAAAAAGTAGTCAAAGTTTCACATATAAGGATTTTCAGTAAAATAAGTGATATAAATGAGAGCTAACAAAGTAGGTTAACAGATAGAAAAGGGATCTTGGCATACAGTTGGAGACCTCATTGAATGATTGACAATGGCGTTTATCAAACAGCTACCTATGTCTGTGACCACCCATTCCTCAATTTTTTACAAAAATAACCTTTCGATTTTATAATCTTTCTGTCATTCATTAAAAATCAAGACCATGGGACCTAATCTCATGTGAGGACCTTAACTACGTGCCGGTGAGACAGTCATGAAGACTCAACTTTTCTTTATTTCTTGTAAGTTATAAGAGTACTATAAATATACCCTTTATTTGGTTGAGACAAACACATTCAAAAATACCATTCAGAACTTATTATGTACAGAATGGGGCTTCAGTCCCTTTTTCGCAGAGTCCTTTTGGGACTGTCCCTGGCTTTATTACTCTCTAGTTTCTGCATTGCTGATGACAAGACAATAAAGGTTGTTGGTTTTGGAGAATGTGCTGATTGCAAGGAGAATAACATAAACACAGTCCATGCTCTCTCAGGTTCTTTTTAATTTAATTTGAATGCATGGCTCGGACGCCCATTTACTATACAAGGCATCCGAGCCATGCTTATCCCTATTATTGTTGTTGGATCACACATTTTCCTGTTCATGCTCCTGATGTCTGGTCATGAGCATGCAAGAGTATAACATGTCACACTTCGGTTGAAGACAGGGCTATTTTCTTTCATGTGTTCTGAAAGATCCTCACTTCTTGAGCTAGCTTTTGACTAAGTTAGGTTCAAGGTTCATTTTCTTCAACGCGTCTAAAAAGTTCTTTAGTAGATTTCAATAACAATGTTATATTATTGGTTTTTCAGGACTTCACGTGAGCATTGACTGCAAGCTTGAGAATGGAGAAATCAAAACAAGGGGTGAAGGAGAGCTTGACAAAGATGGCAAGTTTGAAGTGTCACTTCCTAAGGAGATGATCAAAGATGGCAAGCTGACAGAGGAATGCTATGCACAATTACACAGTGCATCAGCTGCACCATGTCCAGCACACAACGGCATTGAATACTCCAAGATTGTGACCATCAAAACTGATGGAAAACACACATTGCAACCAGCTGGGACTATTAAGTTCTCAACACCCTTGTGCACTTCTGCTTTCTTGTGGCCTTACTTCAAGTACCCACCATTGCCACAGTTGCCACCTTTCCCAAAGGATCATCCTTGGATGAAGAAGTTCCCTAGTTGGCCACCATTGGATCACTGGGGCAACCCTTTCCCTCTTCCCCCCATTTTCAAAAAGCCATGTCCCCCTCCAGCTCCAGTTTACAACCCGACACCAAAGCCCACACCAGAGCCACCAGTGGTAAAGCCACTTCCTCCTCCAGTTCCCGTCTACAACCCGACACCAAAGCCCACACCAGAGCCACCAGTGGTAAAGCCACTTCCTCCTCCAGTTCCCGTTTACAACCCGACACCAAAGCCCACACCAGAGCCACCAGTAGTAAAACCACGTCCTCCTCCCGTTCCCGTGTACAAGCCCAAACCAGAGCCACCGGTCGTAAAGCCTAAACCTCCTCCAGTTCCTACTTACAAGCCCAAACCAGAGCCTCCAGTTAAAAAGCCATGTCCCCCTTCAGTTCCAAAACCAAAGCCTCCTCCAGTTAAGAAGCCATGTCCCCCTAAAGTTCCAAAACCAAAGCCTCCAGTTAAAAAGCCATGCCCCCCTAAAGTTCCAACCTATAAACCCAAGCCCAAACCAGAACCACCAGTAGTAAAGCCACTTCCTCCTCCAGTTCCAGTTTACAAACCACCAGTAGTGAGGCCACTTCCTCCACCTGTTCCAGTTTACAAGCCACCAGTAGTAGTAAAACCCCTCCCACCACCTGTGCCAATTTACAAAAAACCATGCCCACCACTTCTACCTCCATTCCACAATCCTAAACCCCTGCCACCAATAGTGAAACCACTTCCTCCTCCAGTTCCGATTTACGAGCCACCAGTAGTAAAACCACTGCCACCACCTGTTCCAATTTACAAGCCACCATTTTACAAAAAGCCATGCCCACCACTTCCACCTTTCCCTAAAGTTCCTCCATTCCACCATCCAATCTTCCCCCCACTTCCTCCTAAGGTTCCTTTCCCTAAAATTCCTCCATTCCACCATCCAATCTTCCCCCCACTTCCTCCTAAGGTTCCTCACCCATAGACCAAAACATTTAATTGAAGAGTTCCTTTGGGTGCATGGTGCATGTAGGACTTTATCTTTTTTCCGTTTTGAAACCATGAAAATTATTTGCTATTTATGAAATAAAATCGAACGCCAGAATATTCAAGCGATATGATGCTTGAGAATGTCAAAGGAAAAGATCAGAGAAATAGGAAAGTTAATGGGGGTGGAGAGCTAATCTCACTGTGTTGGTTATGTTTAGTTGAGTTTTCATGCAAATGTTTGTATATCTTCAAGTGAATCATGGTCGGTGAATAATCATGGTATGCCAGTGTATACGTTCAAGAATGGATCTTTTTAATCTTCTTCTAATGTTACTGTTTTTTTCTCATTCATGGAAACATGTACTACTCATCTCTTTTTTAATGCAATGTTGGTTTTCTTATTCATATGAACTTGTACTGATCATTGGTCTTTGTTACTCATGGAAACTTGCTTGCTCTGGAGAAGCAAGGGGTGAATTACAAAGATTTCTCCTTTTTAATCTGCAGACTATTGTGATCCTATTCTTTTCTAATGCTATAAAGTTGATAATGTCAGTATTAGGATACTTATTAGAGTATGAGAATCCATTATACCATAATTTTCAGTGATCATTGGCCATTGATAGAGATGACACATTTCTATCAAGCTTTATCATAATCATTGTGGTCTTAAATGCTAATTTTCGGTTGCGATAGAGACTTTATGTAGCAGCTTCCGCGGCTACCGACAAATATTCAAAAGCTAAAACAACAAACTTCCTATGATTAGCAATTAGCAGAGAATAATTCAATTCCTTGGGAACCACTCCTAATTAAATCCATTCAATATGCCGAATTTTTTATAATCAGGGAGAAAATAAACGGACAACGACGACAATATACTAGTGAAATTTCACGAGTAGAAAAGATAAAATGTACACAAATCTTATTATTATCTCATAGTTGAAAAATTATTTTCGAAACATGCAAAATAAACTGACCAACTTCGAAAAAGAAGTGACAAGGTAGAGAAGCATAGCAATTTGTGCACAATTTAAAAAGGGAAAAAGGAAAGAAGAAAGGGAAAAGAAACTTTACCAGATGCTACTTTTGGATTCCCTGTGGCCTGTACAATAAAGCCCAATAAAGTATTTGGGCTCATCATGCAAAAAGGGCATGGGCTTAGAAATGGGCTTGTAGATATTGCGGCCTTTAAAAGGCCCATCGGCATCGGTGACGCATGCATCACGTGATTGGCCATATCTTTAATTAACTATGGTTAACTTTCCACCAACCACGGTGGCATTTAACTCAGAACGTTTCTCTTTCAGACTCTCCAAGATCCATACACCTGTCCCATCGAAGGGTGGTGATTATCTCTCCATAAATTATCCGGTTTCACAGTTCCTATATAATATTCCGTTTCGCTTAAACCCTAAGCACAGATCGTACCTTACAGCAAGTGAGAGAAATATTTTGTCTAGAGAGAAATGGCAAATCCAAGGGTTTACTTCGACCTTACCATCGGCGGTGCACCGGCCGGCCGCGTGGTGATGGAGCTCTTCGCCGATACCACTCCCAAAACCGCTGAGAACTTCCGAGCTCTCTGTACCGGTGAGAAAGGTGTTGGAAGGATGGGTAAGCCCTTGCACTACAAGGGCTCAACCTTCCACCGTGTGATCCCAGGGTTCATGTGTCAAGGAGGTGACTTCACCGCCGGAAACGGCACCGGAGGAGAATCGATCTACGGCGCCAAATTCGCCGACGAGAACTTCAAGAAGAAGCACACCGGTCCTGGAATCCTGTCCATGGCTAATGCTGGACCTGGAACCAACGGTTCTCAGTTCTTCATCTGCACCGCTAAGACTGAGTGGCTGGACGGCAAGCACGTCGTGTTTGGACAAGTTGTTGAGGGTATGGATGTGATCAAGAAGGTGGAGGCTGTTGGATCCAGCTCCGGAAGGTGCTCCAAGCCTGTTGTGATTGCCGACTGCGGTCAACTCTAGATCTGATGATGATGTTACGGGCGTTGATGATGATCTAGTTTTTATCAGTCTTTTCTATATTTGAGTCGCCGTTTTAGGCTTTGTTTTTAATTTCAACCTATCTTTACTGCTTGCTTGGGTCGGGTCGGGTCGTGTCGGGTCGAGTTCTAGGGTTTAACCGTAACTGGTTGTGGTTTTGCTGCTACCGGTTTATGTTTAATCTTAAGACTGCAATTAAATAATATAATAGATTTCCGGCTAATGTCGATATCTTAATCTCTAATTAACTCTACTCTTTGCGTCTTTATTATGTTGTTTTTCTTTTGGCCGATAATGATGCGACCGACTTTTGACCGATGTGGTTTGCGTGAATTGTTTCTGTCTCTCTTTTGTGAGCCCCCTGCTTTTTGGGGTTTTGAATATGATTCCGATATTTTTAATTTGTGGTATATAGATCGCACGGTGATTATTGTGAGGGTCCCACATTTGCAGGATGAGGCGCACCACCGAAGAGTGTAAATTAATTAGCATAACAGGAGAAGTTTATCTTGACTGTTTCCCAATTTTTTACAATTTACGTCATCACTTTGGAATATGCTACTTTGCAAATATATACCCCTTCGAAAACTATACAGAACGCCACGTTCTTGCTTAAGACTTTTTTAAAAGTGTCAGCGGCAGATGCATGTTAATTTTTTCAAAAATAGTATTATGTAGCACTCATTTTACTCCTTTGAATCTTGTGATTCTAAGGCTAAATTATTTTCAATTAAAGTAAAGTAGTATTTTTTTTGAAACGGATTAAAAAAGAAAGAGTGTCACATAAAATAAAACAGAGGAGGTATATATTTTTAAAGTTTATTTACACCCTATAAATGTATATGCGACTCATATAGATGCAAAAACAACTTTGATATTGCTTATTCAGAAAAAGATTACACATTGTTTACTTCCAAGGAACACATTATTAGAGTGTGTGAATGGCTTAGTTACTGTGGTGGGGCATAGTCAAGATTTTTTCTAAGGATTCAAAGATTTAAAATAAAAAATTTAAGAAGTAGACACTTGTAAAATAAAATCTCAAGATTTTTTTTTTTTGATTTTGAGTGATGCAAAACTTATATTTTGGTACATGATCAAAATTACTCCTAAATTATGTGTAATGAAATAATTTTTATAAAGATAAAAGTCTCAGGTCTTAATGAAATGGGTGGACTTCTTACACAATTTGAACAATCTTTCTCCAATTGAACTAGTTTTTGAGCTGTAAGTTAGACCCAATATTTAATTTTATATGGTATCAGAACAGGATCCATCTCACTCAATGATAAGCACGAAAATTAAAAACGTGAAGTGCGAGGTGGGATATTGAATAATGAGAAACGTTACATCATCACTTAAAAAAGTGTTCTATTCCTATATGTATTATCAATAAAGTAAATTCCACCTTCATTTACCTTTGAATTTTGTGAATGATCCAAACTCTAAATTGTCATAAATTCTAGGCTAAATCAAGCTGGTCATTTCGTTGTATTAATGTTGCAGACCTTGTGATAAAAAGTCAATGCTATTGCACGTAGATTGAATTTTAATTTTCTTTTAGGGGATTTAGTTATTCTTGAGGTTTTAGAGGTCCTTCTTTTTAAGACCATATACAAGTGGCCATGTGTCCTAGCATATTATTAAAATGATTGGATTCTATGTTTCGAAAGGAATTCATTCGTTACTGGGAAGTGGACATTTCCTACCACATTCATTGATACAAAGTTGAGTTGAGAATCCATCCATCCAAATCCGTAATATTCCACGTATTCCTGCTCCAATCTTTGGTGGAAATTAGTGGTCTTTCTTTGTTTCTTGGGAAAGGGCCTTTTATTTGTTAGCTTTGTTCTTTATAATATATTATTCGGTCATGTATATTTTTTATATTATTTATCTTAATTTTTGACTTCGCTTTAATTTTAAATATATCTGCTTTTCTCTTTTGACACGATCCAACTCAGTGAATTTATATATAACGAAGAATTACCTTGACAAGCATTGTTAATAGCAAATACACTATATCATGATATATATCTTAATTATTATTGAAATATAATTAATTAATCAATTTAACATCAAGTGTGTATACATTTTTATCTTATTTGTAAATTGTCTTTAAATCTCATGAATGAGCATTTTATTTTTTAATCTTTTGAATTCAATGAACGTAAGAAACTCTGTACGTGATTTTATTTGCTCCAATAAGATGTGTATGATTCAATTTTGCTTTTATCATCATTATTATTGTCAATTCATCAAATTATAACCATAACATATCTTGAATAAATTACTAGCTTGACTAGATGCATCTTCGTATTTATGACTTTTCAAGTTTTCATTTTTACATAAATAGATAGATGTATTCAAACCAAATAGAATACCAGAATTAGAATGGAGATGGTTCTAATGAAAAAATATGTTAATAATTTTACAATCAGTTAAAAGAGAAAAATAAAAATAAAATTTGATTTATAACATACTATACATAATGAATTTCAATATATATATATATATATATATAAAAGTATAACTTAGTTGAAGAATTTTTCGAATCTTTATCATAAGAGTGGAGCGTTATTCATAATTTCTTCTATCAAATTTAGATTATAGTATTTTGGTATCGACGACAAAAAAAAATTTAAAAAGAGATATTATATTTTCCTCCCAAAATTTTCACTTTATTCCCAGGCCCCGCCCCTTAAAAAATAAAAAGTACAAATAAAATTTAAACAAATTATGGACTTTAGTCCATATCAAGAACCAAGACATCTTAGGGATATCATTCATCTATTATGGACTTAAGAATATGATAAAAAAAAATATTTGGGCCAAAACCTTTTAAAAAAAAATTATATGGGCGAATACTTTTAAAAGATAATTATTAATTTTAGTGATATTTTTTATTTATTATAATATATAATAATATTATAATAAATTTATATTTGTTAAGAGTAAATTATGCATGCAATATTAATGTATATTAAGTGTTTTAAAATATATTATGTTTATTTTGTAAAAAAATTGATATATCGTATTATAAATGTATTGCAATACATGAGCAATGTATTATTCATGAATAAAGCTTGTATTCCCTCATTTTAAAAAGAATAATTCATTCATTTGGGGCAAAATTTTATGTTAACTTTTTATACGGTATATTTACACAAGATCCTATGCAAAGTTAAATTAAATTATTTTTTTAAATTAAGAGACTTATATTACACGTGTATTATAAGTATTTAGTGAAAGAAATTATTATTACTATATATGATAAATATGTTTTTAATATAGTATATCTATATTTTCAATATTACTACTATTTTAATTTGAAAAGTGAATTAAAAATTATAAGGGACTATATATCATGAAGTGAATTAAGATTCAAATGCCAAATTATCATGTGAATTTTGAATCATGATTCCCCGAGGGAGTCTCTGTGATTTGTCAACGTAATTAGCTATAGTTTAGATTTTGTTAGTCCATTTTTAAGTACGTATTAAAAATTTAATTTGATTAAAAGTAAATAATGAAAATAGCATAATTTGGGGAATATGCAACAGCCTGATTAGGGTGTGTTGGGTCACAGCTCATACGCTTCTCGGATGTCGGCTGACGTGGCCTTCCTAGTCGTTGGACTCGTTACCGTTGATGTGAACATTTTCCAAAAGAACGCCTAAGGTCTTATTAACGGCGTTAAGTTCGCTCCCTAATTTTATTTTTCATGTGTAACAAAAATAGTCCCCGCGTTTCACAGTAAACTTTGAAGAAGAAGAAGGAAACCATATTACGGAAGCTCACAGTAAAAGATAACTTTGGGTTTTCGGGGAGGGAGAAGAGAGAGAATTCTCTGAAACTATTCGTTCTTCAATTGTTTCAGATCTCCTTCTCCCAGTTCCCAACATACGGTTGTATGAATTTTGCTCAGACTTTGTGGAACAAATAGTCATTCACATTCTGTATATGTTTACATTTTTGAGCTTGTGTCTGTACATATACATACAGAAGAAGTAGGAAGCGTATAGTGGAGCGATTATTCTTCCGTATTGATTATTTGATTGTGTATATATATTGAAGAAGTAAGAATATGGGTTTTTCGGAGAACACAACGGGTTTAGTTCTAGCAATGGCTTCGAGTTTGTTCATTGGAACGAGTTTTGTATTGAAGAAGAAAGGTCTCAAGCGTGCTGCTGCTGCAGGCACTCCAGCAGGTCTGAAAAAAATAAATCTATTTTTGTCTCTTGCTGTTAGATCTTAATTTCAGTTTTACTGATTGAAATGGTACAATGTGTTTGTCTGCATGTTTATCATTTATATGGAACCATATGTCCATACAAGTATATCCATATTTTTGTGTATATGTAATTGCTCGTGGGTTAAAGTTGAAGTAGGTTAGAGGGTTGAGTGATGGACTCGTTGTTTGCTTGTATGGACTTGAACAATCCTATGTTGTCAGCTAGCTTTTGGGGTTGAGTTAGGTTCAAGGTCTATTTTACATGATATCAGAACCAGGTCCCCTCCTGTTTGGGCTTTCCACGCTCCAGTTGAGCTTGGCCGTGAAGGGTGCATTAGAGTTTCACATGGATGGGGAAGGGACTAGTGTTTTGCTTATCTTTACTTGGTCAATACTCTCTTCCTGAGCTAACTTTTGGAGATGAGCTAGACCCACATGCAATATCTTTACACAATACTTGTGTAGATGCACAAATTCCAGTTACTAAGGTTGAAATTGAATTGAGAAACTGCTTTATGTGTGATATTATTGAACGGATATATCAATCAACTGCAAATTATTTGGCTTATGAAGCGCTGTATCCATTCCTCTCAATTGAGCCCTATTTGATATTCAAAAGATCCATTATAGTCGGATTACAGCCCTCTCAATCGAGGCCTGTTTGGTATTCAAAAGATTCATTATAGTTGGATTACTTTACACTGACCATCCCTCCTCCTTTTTCATGGGTTAGGGTCAGCTATGCTTTCTGAAACTCACATAGGCAAAATTATATTAGTGAAAGAGTGTGTTGCATTTATAATTCTTTATTTGGTATATGTTGCTATTCTATAGAGTACTTAATTCCTAAGCATGCTTATGACTTTGTATCTTGATATAGGGGAAACTGTTCTGTTCGTTGTATTTATCAGTTTATAGTTCTTTGTTCCTTAATTGGATTGGTAGACACCGTCTGATAAGCAGTGGTACTGACATAAAACTAGAGCTAAGCTTACAAGGATTTTGCTCATTTTGTTGGTGGATTCAATGTCATTCAGGATCACCTTCAGTCAGGTGTTACACTGTTTAGGCATGTGTTGAAATAGAAATGAAGTGGGGAATGGAACACATGAAAATAAAATTGAAAAACGTAGAAATCTATTGTTTGGATATGGACAAGGAACCTAAATTTCAAATACGAGGTCTAAAGGCAAACAATGCATCTTAACGTTTTCGTGCTGTGTCCATTGACAACGTATCTAACCCCATTAGGCCCATTCTTTTTCTGTTAACAGTTACATGATGTGAATTGGTGAATTGGGTCCTTGACATTCAGGTCTCTTCTTCCTGTTGACAGTTATTTTAATTTAAACCACGAGTGGGAAGATTGATAAATAATAGTTTGTTAAATTACTGCAAGGCCGCTATGAACAGCTTCCATTTTTGTTCATGATCTCTCCAATCCATACATAATATGAGAAGAACCATTTCCGATTGGAAATTATAATGAGAGCAGAAGCTTTTGTCCATAAAGTACTCATGAGTTCACATGGAGTAATCTATGACTGTAAGATGAGCATATTTTGCGTGAAGGTTTATACTGTTTTGTTTTTCAGACAGCAGTCTAGCATGTCAATTATTTGTTTAATACTTTAATTGGCCGAAGAACGGTAAACATTTTATTGCGTACTCTTTTTTATCATTTTATACTCTGTCAACTTCAGTTCCCTGTTAAACAGTTATTGACAACGGTAATCTTCACTGCAGGAGATGGAGGCTATACTTATTTGCTTGAACCTCTTTGGTGGGCAGGCATGATTACAAGTAAGTGGATCATGAGCTGTCTCTATAAACTTCATTCAGGATAGGTATGCATTAGCATTGTTGTGGTCTTAATGTTATTTGGATTTGGATATGTAGTGATCGTTGGGGAGGTTTCCAATTTTGTGGCCTATATTTATGCTCCAGCGGTTCTTGTGACCCCTCTTGGTGCGTTGAGTATAATTATCAGGTGAGATTTGGAAGTCTTATGAGCTGTTTTTAAATCTGAAAAGGAACTTCTGATGATGTTTCTATAACTAACCTTGGTGAATCTGACTAGTGCTGTCTTGGCACACTTTATGTTGAGGGAACGATTACAACGATTAGGTGTGGTGGGATGCATATTGTGCATAGTAGGATCTGTGGTAATTGTTATACATGCACCTCAGGAGCATATGCCAACTTCTGTACAAGAAATCTGGATTTTGGCAATTCAACCAGGTCTGACTTTTAGTGCTTTTCCTGTTTATCTTGTGATATGATTTTTCTTTCTCCTGCGAGCTCATTATGAATTTCTCCTTCTGCTTCTGTCTTCAGCATTTGTGATTTATGTAGCAGCAACAATATCCATCGTAGTAGCTTTGATATTTCATTATGAGCCTCGTTATGGGCAGACAAACGTGCTGGTATATCTGGGAATATGTTCCTTAATGGGTGCACTTACGGTAATTATATTTTCTTCTAGGCTACTTCAAGTGATCATCTCTATTCCTTCTGTAGAATTTGTACATTACATTCTTCTTGTACATGATGCAGTTTTGCAGATGTGATCACTTTCCTAACCCGTCAAGATGTTTCTGTAGCTTTTTATTAATTTATTGTATTTGCAGGTTGTAAGCATAAAGGCTATTGGAATCGCAATAAAACTTACTTTGGAAGGAAAGAATCAGATTGCCTATCCGCAGACTTGGTTTTTTTTAGCTGTTGCGGTAATCTGTGTTATCACGCAATTGAATTATCTAAACAAGGTAATGCCAGTATGGGTCTTTCTAGCTTGACTGAGATCTGCAGTAATCCATCTGATCACTCATTTTCATTGCCTTTACTTGCGTGAATTCCCAATTCTCTAAAACAAATACCTATAATCAGGAATATCTCATATGTACATCATGTGTATATATGATGTCAATTCCACTGAACTTAAATATTATCCCTATAGAAGTTATTTGGATTTATGATCTCCATGGAATGATATCAATTCTTGCACAGGGTATTTTTTGTTAATGACACAAATATAAAACAGAAAATCAATACTTCATACCAACTATGCTATCAATATTTTCCTAAAGTCTTTACATTCCATCTCTGTCTTCAATTTTTGTATTTGACAATAAACTTGTTGTTCTTTCTTGCATGCTTGATATGTGAGCTGTTTTAATATCTGAAACAAGTGCTTTGGTTGGGAATCTAGCAAAAGGATGCTTCATATTAAGATTTTCCTTATTACATGAACCTTGAGATGCTCCTTGACCATTAACAAGTGCAGTTAATGAGAAGTGCATGTATTATGCCTAATTTTTGGTTTTGCAATTTAGTGATATGCATGATATTACAGGATCATTCACATGGTAACATTTTTTGTGTGGGGCGGGGGGTTGTTGTCTGAAGCATTTTATAACATTTCTGCATCATTTTAATAGGCACTGGATACATTCAATGCTGCAATTGTTTCTCCAATATATTATGTAATGTTCACCACTTTGACCATCATTGCAAGCGCAATAATGTTCAAGGTATGTTGTCAATTTGTAGCTATTCCTTTTTGTGGTCCTCTATCAATACAGAGTAAAGGCTATGAACTCATCATATTTCTTTGCAGGACTGGGCTGGACAAGATGCTAGTAGCATAGTATCCGAGATCTGTGGATTTATAACAGTGCTTTCTGGAACAACTGTACTCCATCTGACTAGAGAACAAGAACCAACAAATCCACCAGGTAAAAGTTGAAGTTAAAGCATATGTTTGCTATCCAGCTATATAATTCGTATAACCTCTCATCTTGATGTATGTAAATCCTTGATATCATGCAGTCTAAAATCTTCTAAACATTGGATCTTTCTGTCTGCAACACTTAAAAACATATGTTGATTTGGGTGTAATTATTCTATTTTAGGTCAATTTGACTACTTATTTTCAATGAAACTTTTAAATTTGGTTACTTTGTGTTTTCTGATTTCAATGAAGATGGTGAGGAAACAAACTAAAATAATCGAACCTAGTATTCTGCCTGAATTTACTCGACCTTTGACAGTGATTATTCTTTTTCGTTATGGTTCACACATTTTTACAGTGCAGCATATGATGAAACAGTGAGATTAGCTGCTTCAGTTTTGCCCAATTGGTGCACAAATTTAAATGCTCTTCTAATTTTGAGTACTTGGTTCCATGGTTATACATCTGAAAAGAGCACGTGTTTCCATCTTGTGACACACTGGCATCCTTTCATTGACGTGTACAGACTGCTGACCCCTTGAGCTAGTAGAGATTTTTAACTACCTGCTGGCATTGGTTTTGATGTTAAATTACTTTCAGTAGCAGTTCAGTTCTGGAATACACATTAAGTTTTTTCTCTGGAAGCTAGACTTGAAACTTCAAGTTGAGGCCTCAATATATTTTTACAACTCAAAAGTTTATTGCAAGTTTTTGCTCATAATACTTTGGTTATGCAGGAAATGTATCGTGGTATGATGGAGGAGATATAAAAGTTAAGGAGGATGGACATTACATAATGTTGAATGATTCAAACTATTTCCACTGATATCATCTCATCGATACAGATTCTAGATATCAACTGCAAAAGTTGAAGCTGTATGTGCAGCTGCTGTTTGATTTTCTTGTTTTTGCTTTGTGAATGAGCTTCTTGCTTAAGCTCAGCAACATTGAGCTTTACTACTGGGAGGCGAGTTCTCCTACAAGCACACTTTGGGAAAGGCTACACCTTGTAATTTAAGCTTGGCATGGATCCTCGCTGAGCTGCCGTTCAAATCAAGGTTTTGTACATAGACGGAGATGTCTCTGCATTCAGTTTGTTGTGTAGAGTATGGTAGTTGATTCATATTGTAATGTATTGAGCCCCACCGCATTGGTGTAATATAGTATTCATTATTTTATACTGTGAGAATGTAGCATAGAGAAGAAGGTTGCAGAAGTAAGTTTGGTATTTTGTTTGTAAGAAGGCTCACAAGCATTTGTTTTGGAGAATGACAAATTATGAATTTTCTGGAGTTCATGATATGAGCATATATATACAACATTACCCCAATGCCTCAAAGGCTCCCGCCCATTGGGGGTGGGGGGATCGGATGTACACAGCCTGACCCCTATGTTTAAAAACATAGCGCGACTGGTTCCGGATGGTCCATGATGAGTGTCGAAAGTTGCGCGACTGGTTCCGGATGACCCATGGTGAGCGTTGAAAGTTGCATTGACTAACTGCTACTTTACAATTGAAAGAAGCGCAGACAGTTTAAAGAGTCATTTTGCTCAAATAATTCAACCCAAGCCCATAAGAATTTGATTCTTTTTACAAATTTAATATCGATAAAATGGTGAATTTATGTCTATGCTCATAGTTGACAGTTACTATCATAATATTTTTCCTTGTAATTGATATTTTTATCACTTCCTCATAATTAGTTACTCACATTTGATTGTTTAGGATTAGAGAACGTTTTATGAATTACTATCAATATATATTACACTCTGTTTGTTATTGGTGAATACAATTTAATGATGCTTCAGAAGATATGTTTGTCAAGGAAAAAAGTAACAAGATACTCACCAATCAACATATCAGAAAAGCTTGTAAAAATGAATTCTTGAAGGAATTTAATGAATTAGTGGTCTTACTAAACTCAATCTATGTAAGTTTGTTCATGTTATCAATCTTAACTCCATGTAAAATATGTCGATTGGCATAAGCACTAAAATTTATCAATTCATCGTAAAACCTCATACAAGCTCTTACTATCTTCCTTTTTTTCATTATACTCCGAGCGAATCTATCCCTTGTTTCGACGAAGAATTATACTAGTTATATATAACTAAAGTAATTTTATATATATATATAGTAGATATCAAACTCCAATTCAACTAGTCCGTATGACTACTCGAGCCAAGTGAAGCATGCATGAAGTAGTCAAATGCTTCTTCTATTCTTTCCCCTGGCATAACTGGGTCATCCTAAACTTGAACCAGAGACCTCGCCCATGAAGTAATTCATTGCACCTACGATCCAACTTGGGAAAAAATCAATAGATCGAGAGCGATTTATCCTTTTCGAACGCGATATACAACTCTATGGGATACTTTCCTTTAGAGACAATCTTGATTCCACCCCTCATTATACTCCATTTAACCTTTCCAAGTTTTTCAAATGTCTCTACTTGTTGTTTTCCTTTTCCCCCTTTATTTTTACTCATTAATAAATTATGAGGATTACCTGTAATTTCCTAGTTATACAAAAGATATGGAATATAATATTTGTGGTCTACAATTACACATTAACACGTCTTGAATAAAAAAATAAAAAAAATCAACTCGAAGTCTTTCCTTTCAGATGAAGGATTTAATCTTCACCGTTAATGAAGGCGAATCTATTCCGGAAAATCGTTCCTTATCGTACGCTGACCGTTGGATCAAATCAACGGATTCTCTTATATATATGAAAAAAACCTATTTCTTCGCTTTAAACGAAAGCGAATTCTCTCAAAAAACCTACACAGAGATAAAGAGTCCAAAGAGCAATAGCAAAGAGCAAACATGGCGGCAACCGTGAGCGCGTGGTCAAAACCAGGCGCGTGGGCGCTTGATTCCGAGGAACATGAGTTGGAGCTTCAGAAGGAGGAGTCTACGAAGGTGGACAACAACTACAATGGCGGCGGTGCCGGTGGACTTTCAGATTTTCCATCGCTGGCCGCTGCCGCCACCACCAAAACGAAGAAGAAGAAGCCACAAACCATATCGCTTCAGGAGTTCTCCACTTACGGTACTACTAAGCAGTCTCAATCTGCCGCCGCTGCGGCCACCAAAGGCCTGACACCGGAAGAAGCATTGAGGCTCCCCACCGGTCCTCGGGAGCGCACTGCCGAGGAACTTGACCAGTCTCGGCTTGGAGGTGGTTTCAAATCGTACGGTTACGACCGGCCAGGGAGGGGTCCGTCGGACGATTCTCGTAGGCAGGGAGGATTCCGAAGGGAGGATAGGGAAATTGCTCCCTCTCGTGCTGACGAGACTGATGATTGGGGTGCAGCTAAGAAATCATCGGCTGGTAACGGTTATGAAAGGAGGGAGAGAGGTGAAAGGGGAGGTTTTTTCTCCGATTCGCAGTCTAAAGCTGATGAATCTGATAATTGGGCTGCGAATAAAGCTTTTGTACCCTCTTCTGGTCGAAGAGTTGATAGGAGAGGAAGTTTTGGGTCAAACGGTAGTGATTCTGATTCGGATCGGTGGACAAAAAGGAAGGAAGAGGAAGGAGGACGAAGATTTGTATCTGGTGGTGGTGCATTCGACAGTTTAAGAGAAAGAAGAGGCGGTTACGATTTCAACAGTGGCGTGGATTCAGAAAATTGGGGGAGGAAGAGAGAAGAGAACGGAGTTGCTGCTGCTGGTGGTAGGCCAAAGTTGAATTTGCAACCAAGGACATTGCCGTTGAGTGAAGGACAGCAGAACAGTAATGAACCTGTCGCGAAGCCGAAAGGCTCCAATCCATTTGGAGCAGCTAGACCAAGGGAGGAGGTATTGAAGGAGAAGGGACAGAATTGGAAGGAGATTGACCAAAAGCTCGAGTCTTTGAAGGTAAAGGAGGCTTCTGAGTCAAGTAATGGTGCTCCGATTGCCAAGAAAGCTTGGGGAAGTCCCAATGCGAAGCTGATTTTTCGCGACGACAAGACCGAGAAGAGTTGGAGGAATGAGCTGAATGAAATTCCTCCTTCCAGGTCTGATGTATTCTTATGTTAGATTCTAGATTTATCAACTCTTTTTGTATGCTGACTGATGTTTCCTTTATTGTGACTCCATGGATTTTTAGTGCTTGCTGTTTGCAGAATCTACTCTGACTAGTTAATTGATTATAGATATGTGGGTAGCCTTGTTGAGGGGTTTAACAAGTTATGTTAAGCTTACTCTTGTTGTTTGCTGGATTTCCCTGAATTTAACTCCTGTGTCCATATACTGGAGCATGGGGTGTGCCAAGTATGATGTAGTCGTGTATTCATAAAGTCCAAGTGTAGTCGTAAAACCATGGAGGAATTGCAAAAGATCAACAATAGTTTTGTATTCACTTCTCGGTATTGAATGATTATTAACCTGCGGCTCTTGGGCCTGACACACTCATTGGTAGGACTCAACGGAACAATCATGGTGTTGAGCAATGCAGTAAAAAACTGCCTTCTCCTTTTCTCCATGTATTAGCCTCGTAGTAACATTTTGTTTTCGATGTGTTTCCTCCTAATTTAGGGTAATAGAGTGGGTTCTGGATGCAAAATGTATACATATGATTCTGTGCCAACTCTTAACAGTCTAACCAACTCATAAAAAGAATGAGGCTTTAAGTGCTTAATGTGCTGATTCTTGCTTCTGGTTAGTGCCGTGTGGAGTCTGATAGGATTAGGGTCGTTCGTGCTGTGGACTGGGGAACTCTCTCCATTGTTTACCTTCTCTTGTTCCTCTGTTTCGTTGAAGCTGCATTTTGGAGTTGTGCATAATTTGCTGATTGTTCACCAGTCTGTACCTAAATGACTTGGTGGCTCCTGACACTCATTTTAAAAATGTTTTGTAGTGCTCAGGAAAGTGTAAACGGCGCTGTTGAAGAAGCTGTAAATGAAACTGCTGAATCTGGTGGTGAGCCACAAATATGATGCCAAAGGAAGTTTATGTTTCCTTCAGAGGTTGAAATAGAGGAAGCATTGAGGCAATTTTGATAGAACTGCTTATTTTGTAGTGTTTTGTTTCTCCGTGTACGTACACCAACATTATCATTTTGCTATTTATGTTTGTTCTTTTTTTCGTGTTGACTCAAGGGTTAAGGATTTGTTTTTCTTATGTGGAACACAAAGGGCATAAAGACTGAAATATCATAGATTTTGATGATCATTGTTGGTTTATTTTTGGACTTTTTCCATGATCCTTACCATGTTCTGTTCTTTTCAGTATTCATCAAACAGGATGTTCTAAGTTCAAATTGGAGGGGAAACTCTGATTTCTTCACCCTGCTTCTTCTAGACTTAACTTTTAAGAAACCATCATTTTATGTTGAGTTCTTTGATATGTATTATTCAAACCAAAAATCTTTGGAAAACAGTCTCTGTTACCTCCCATATGATAGTGATAAAATTTACGTAACACGTGTGTGATGGTTTAAGCTCTTTGGGAAAACAAGTTTTACACAATTGAACATGATCATTAGTTGTTCCTTGGTTTCGAGTTGGTCGGCATGTTCGTCTTTTTGCAACTATCAGTTCTCCCTAAGTTACCAAAGAGATTTAAAAGACATTATGATAAGAAACAGCAACTTCAATTTTCTTATACATCACATAAAAAATAATATTTGCAAACTTCACCTTACACCTGAGGCTATATTGAAACTAAACTATTTCCTTTTATCATATACCAAGGAAACATTGGAAGGTTTTCATAAAATAAGCTGGCAATTTTTTCTGAAAAAAATAGGTTCATTCATTATCCAAGATACGTGGCGACCTTCGGATTACATATTTTATTTTTAAAGATAGATTAGTCCTTTTATGATTTGCTGACACGTTAAATATATTATTTCCGTAAGTAATATACCTCTAATGCGATCATTATACATTTTCATGGTACGACAACACATCATTGTGCTATGACTTACGTGTAGTACTATATTATTGATTTGCATAGCTAATTTTATTCATGAATGCTCTAGATTCGGACGGCTATCTAATTTATTATCCGTCACCGTCAAATCTTAGACAATTTATCACAAAATAATAAATTGGGTGTAATGTCCAAGTGCAATTTGGGAAGATAGAGAAATTATGTTGTTTTAATAACTCTTCAGTCAAGTAAATCATATCATATTAGGTATGAAAAAAAATAACAACAAATAATTCAATGGACAGAAGTAGAGGAAATAACAAGTGCTAATAATAAAATTGAAAAATTAAATAATAGGAGAGAAATAGTAATAATACTAATAAGAAAAATTGAACAACACTCCACTATTTACTGAGCTTCAATTATAATCCTCGAACTTCATATTCATCGAAAGAAAATAACTTAAGTAGCATTAAAAAGTCGGTCTTTTTTCATTCTATTCTATTTACCTATATAGTTACTACACACATCTATTTTAAATTTTTATTTATTGTCCATTTTAATAATTTCATATCTAATATTTTTTATTTTTAAAATAATATTTTTTGAGACAACATTCTTTCGAAAATAGTCCTTCTATCTCCGTATTTTACTTTCTCTAATTTCACACACATCAATCATCCCTTCATAACCCAAAAGTGGGCCTGCTTTTTGGCCCAATTTGTCAACGTTCAACTGTAAACTGCATTACTCAACAAGATGTTGTCTATTATTATTGCATATTTACCCTTTATGTTTCCTCAATTTGAAAGTCATAGCTGTGATTGCAGCTTTCTTTCGTTTCCCATTTGTATTATTAAATATATAATTCATTTTCTTATGAGCATTTCTCGTCACATGAGGCATATGACTTGGTGTTTGTTAAGAATGCTTTAAAATGATGTGTAGAATAGAGGAAACACTATTTCTATTTGTCTTAACATAAATATGCAGGATCTTAAAGCATAAGTCCCCTCTATAAACTTGGTTTCCTGGTTGCCACGTTCTCTTTGCATCCCAACTACTTTTTCTATTGCCATATGCATGACCAGTAAATTATAAGTAACTACTTTAGATGCATAACATGAATCAATCAATGATTATAGCATTTCAAAAAACTTAACTAATTAATGCACCAGAAATATACATGCATATTTTCAAAATACAATTTGCTCGAGTCGTTCTTTGGAAAAGGAGGTTCCAACAGGTTGTATATGCATGTATAATTCAAACAAGATGAGATAAACACATTTCACAAATTGATTCAAATGGTAATTCAATCGAAGAGTAGTTGCACAATTAATGTTGTAATGGGTCATCAAGAATCTTTAAAATTGACATCTTAGTTGTAAGCTATAATATCCATGGTCCTAAAACACATGGATGCGCTAATTTAAAGGATATTTAAGCGATCTTGGGCCAAGTTTCTAAAAGAGTAGCAGTTTAGTTTGCAAGTATATTTGTTGTTATGTATCATTTTTAGATAAAAACATTATGGTAAATGAGAGGTTGGTGATGGCAATAAATTCATTTGGTTTTGTAAGATTTAAAGCTGGAGCACAATGATTTTTCAATGTCTTAAATGAATTTCCGTATCAATATACTTGCTCCCTCCGTCCCAAAATAAGAAGTCCTACAATTGTTTCCAATTATACTCGTATCTTAAAGAGCTTGTTCAATTTCAAGAAACGTCCAGTAAATAGAATAACTTAGTAAATGATATCTTTTTCTTAACAGGCATAAAATGAGCTGAAAACACTTATTTTGGGACGGAGGGTACTTGTAATTTTAGTTTTTTTTTTCTTTTCAAAAACTCATTAATGGATACAGTTGAGTGTTGCTGTATAACAAGCTTCATAAATTCGTCCCAGCTTTTTTATTTCACATTCAAGATTGGACTCAAAACCAATCCATCACTGGCTTTTATTACTACTACTTTTAAGTCTCTTTCTCTTCCCATCAGAACTCTCGAGTTACAAAGAACATCATGGATTGGTCAGAAAAGCTATACTTTACAGGTTTTCTAATTGTTGCAGCAGCCATTCATGGAATTCATGGTTATGCAATGGTCTCCGGCACAGTCTTCTGTGACCAATGCAAAGATGGCCAAATCTCTCTCTTTGACTATCCTCTAAATGGTAACTAAAAACTACTTAATTAGTAATAGTTGTCTTTTTAGTTTCTTTGATTAAGTTCCCATATTGACATTGTCTTTGGTAGTACTTCTTATCCAATGTTTTGTCCTACTTCTTGATATTCTTGGATTATGAAACAAAAATTGAGTCTTGAAAATCTTGATTATAAGGGAAATACAGCGTACAAAGCTCTTTCCGTTGCATCAAAGCTCATATTTAATGTATCTTGATTAAACTTGAAAAGGATCCTCTAGTTAATGCTTTTTACTAGCTTACTAGATAAGTTTTTGAGTGGCAAACTATGTGCAGGAATAAATGTAGCAATGGCGTGCCCAGACAACAATGGACAAATGACAACATGGGGAGAAGAAACAACAAATTGGCTAGGAAATTTTGTCATGAAGTTCGATGGAAATCCAGATTTGAGTGGCTGTGTTGCACAGGTTTATAAAAGTAGTTCATTATTTTTTCCATTGATGAGTTCATATCTTAGACGGTCACTCAACACATACTTCAACAAAGAAAGTGACTTCAAAAATGGTCATATGAGAAACCAACTCGTCATAATATTAGCATGAGATCGATTGAAGCAACACT
>JAPFFP010000001.1:36336569-36367919 GCA_026153255.1 Solanum medicagineum
TTGAAAATGAAGAAAGCAAAGAACGTTTCTTGCCGCTGAGTGTGCAGCTAATGGTACATCGTACCATGACTACCATGCCATTGACTCTATTGAACTAACCGAAAAAGAATGCTTTCGTTTTACTGCACAATGCCACAATCTTATTAGTTGTAGTCAAAACATTTCTTCAATTTCAGAAACATTGTTTCTCACTTAATTGTTTCTTCTCTTCCCCAGATTATTTATTTTTATTTTTTTTATACCTATTCTTTATTATGACCAGATTCCATTGTCTGTTTCAGAATAGTAGCACCATAGATATATGTCATTAATTAGCTTAATTAGGTATGTCCAACAACTGAATTTTCTCTTTGTTGAATAACTCAACAAAGAACAAGGCACGGGATCTAATTAGTCTATCTAAAAGATACCTCCATAAAAAGACAGTTGCCGGATGCCGCCGGCATACATACAGTGACCAAAAATACATTTGGCACTCAATAGTGATTTTAAAAACTCAAATGTCCAAAGAATCTTCTGATTTTAGTGATCGTTTGCCATTTTCCCGCTGTCCCTTTCGCAATTTTAGCATATACACTGCTTTAATTATCCAACAGTTGGCGTCTATAAGGATTCTAAGATTCTCTTTTGATTCATCCTTGATCAATGCTTCTTTTATCCAATTCACAGAAATCAATTCCATTATTTATTTATTTATTGCATATTGAACCTTAAAGAATTTTACAGAGTGAAGCTCAATTAGATCCAGTTTTGAGGTGATCTGCTGCATCTTGGCTAAATTTAGTGCCATGAACGTTTATTCCTTGTCCGCATTACTTACTCTGACGGCCATATCACTTTTTGGATGGTCACGAGTTGATACTTGTTATGCATTCTCGATTAAAGAAGCTAGCATTAGTGATCTGCAGCTTGCTTTTAGCCAAAATTTGCTTACATCGACGCAGCTCGTGGAGTTCTATCTACGAGAAATCTCACGGCTTAATCCTGTTCTTAAAGGTGTCATTGAGGTAATTATGTTGAATTATCTGATAATCTCGTTTAAAATTATATTTTTGTTTAATTAATTATGTAGTTAACAGATAAATCCCGATGCACTCTTGGAAGCTGACAAGGCTGACAAAGAGAGGAATGAGGAGTCAGCTTTCTCTTTATCAATGTCGCATGGTGTTCCAATCCTTCTCAAGGATAACATAGCAACCCAAGATAAGCTTAACACCACTGCTGGATCATTTTCATTACTGCGCTCAGTGGTGCCCCGTGACGCAGGTGTAGTGACAAAGCTGAAAAAAGCAGGGGCGATTGTACTAGGGAAAGCTAGCCTCAGCGAGTGGGCTAAGGCTCGGGCACGAAAAGCGCCCAATGGCTGGAGTCCTAGAGGTGGACAAGGAAAGGTAAGTTATATATGTCAAACGGAGTTTTTAGAAAGTATGTTTGTATAGTAATACAACGAAAAGCACTTCTGTTTTGGCCAATTACAACAACGTCTATGCTGGCAAAATATATGCAATCAACTGATGAGGTACACACTCTTTTGAACTACCGTGCAGAATCCATACGTTCTCTCAGCAGACCCTTGTGGCTCGAGTAGTGGATCAGCAATATCAGTGGCAGCAAACATGGTGTCAGCGTCGCTAGGGACAGAGACCCGTGGTTCAATCTTATGCCCAGCTAGCTTTAATGCAGTTGTAGGCATCAAACCAACCGTTGGACTCACTAGCCGAGCAGGGGTCATTCCAATAACTCCTAGACAAGACACCGTTGGGTATCACGCGTTCTAAATCCACGTCCATTAATTTGATACTTCTTCTGAAGGATACCTATACAACAGTATTAACTTGTCATATGCTTTGGTTGGACAGACCATTTGGTAGAACAGTAGCGGACGCTGTTCATGTTCTTGATGCCATCGTAGGCTTTGACCACAATGATGCAGCGGCAACTGGTGCAGCAGCCAAATTCATTCCTCGTGGTGGTTATACTCAATTTCTTAAAGAAGATAGCCTTACGTACAAGAGAATTGGAATAGTGAGGGACCCCTTCTTCAATTTCACTAATAATCCTGTCCTGGCTCAATCTTTTGAGAAACATCTCCAAACACTCAGGTAGCTTAGCTAGTTGGTTCTGAAGATATCATTTTTCATTAAAAATGGATGTCTATTTCATCTAAAAGCATTAGAGATTGTTCACTTAATCTTTCAAGTGTCGGTGAAGATATAAAGAGTGACAGTGAGACTTGAAATTGGGATCTTTGCTATTCTTATACATTTCGACAATTTCCTGTTTTCCTTAAATGCAGGCGACAAGGTGCAGTCTTGGTAGATAATGTGAACATAGACAACCTTGAGACAATTTTAGACTTCAATCTGAGCGGTGAAGCATCAGCAGTGTTGGCTGAATTCAAGATAGCCTTAAATGTTTATCTAAAAGAGCTAGTCGATTCCCCTGTTCGATCTTTATCAGATATAATAATCTTTAATCAAAAAAATCCCGAACTGGTATGTCATTCATGATCAAGTAATCTACATACAAGATTGAATCGATTACACGAAAGTCACTCAACTCTTATTTGTCATTTCAGGAGATGCTAAAGGAATTTGGTCAAGATATATTTTTGGCAGCTGAAGCTACAAATGGAATTGGGAAAACAGAATTGAAAGCTTTGAGTAATTTGTCAAGACTAACAAGAAATGGATTCGAAAAGTTGATGAAAAAGTATAAGTTGGATGCATTGGTGACTGCTGGCTCTGATGTTGCTCCTGTTCTTGCTATTGGTGGATTTCCAGCAATAAGTGTGCCAGCTGCTTATTACAAAGGGGTGCCTATTGGCATTTGTTTTAGTGGTTTGAAAGGCTCAGAGCCTAAATTAATTGAAATTGCCTATGCCTTTGAGCAAGCAACCCTAATTAGAAAGCCTCCTACATTTTTGTCCTAAAAATGTACAATTTAGAAAGATATGCATGTTCCTTTTGTACGTTTTGCTTTGTGTGCTTTTATTTGAAATTCACATATCCGACTAATTTAAGTTTACATCATATATCGACTATATTATATGAAAAAGATAGAAACAACTTCTTGCTAGAAATTTCTCCATTTTCATAATTGGAACTCAAAGTTCTTTAGTTAAAATTTGGACTAAACTTATCCATGTCATCTAGAGGTTTAGGTAATGGCACATAAGTTTTCTTAAACTCAAAATTCTAAACTGATGATTTTGAATGCTTTCATTGAGCATAGTCATGGGTAGAGGTGTTCATCAGTTGATTTGAATTAGTTATTGATCAAAATCACAACTAAATTAAATCAAACGTAATTTATATTATTGGTTTGATTATTATTAATTTTGGTTTGATTTGATTCGATTATTTCATTATTAACCATATAAAAAATAATAATAATTCATTCAAAAGAGGGGAAAAAACAACAATTCATTCAAAAGACACATCATATCTTACTCTTTTTCATTAGGGTACTTCATTTTTCACATAAAACATTGTTCATAAGGATAATATATTATGTATATATAATTATATGTATCCATAATTTGTCAGTTTGTTTTGATTTTTTTTTTCTTTTGGCACAAATTCAAAACAAAATCAAATATTATCGATTGTTAAAATACAAAATCAAATCAAATGAAACAACATTCGATTTATTTGATTAATTTAATTTGGATCGATTTTTATCGAAAATGTGAACTTCTCTAATCATGGAGCAAGTAATTAATTTGGTGAACTAATAAACCGAGACACTGCCAAACTATTATTCATCAAGTTTTCAAACCAGACCACTTAAGACCAGCAGCACCTTATCATGATTACAGAATGATGTTTTAATTGCAATGATCTTGTAGTTTCAGAGAATCCAAAGGATATGCATTATTTGATAAATCAATTTATGGTATATATCAACTTCATTTTCAAATAGCTGAATAGACGGATAAAAATAAATTTAGAATTAAACCAATAAACGAATAAATCAATAATTCACCACATTATGAGTTAAACGATCATGTTTTTTTTTTTTTTAACTAATTTTGTCATCCCTAAAATTATGCACTTACGTCCGAACTTTGAACTCTGAAAAGTTTTGTATAATCCCGACTACGAGACATTATCGTGGTTGGTGTGTCATTTCAATTGCTGTTGAGTTTGGATACTTTTGTTCACTTAGAATATAAAGTAGTTAAGGGGCAAGTAAAATGATGAACTAAGCAGACAATACCAACTCTGATTTATCCTTTTTTTTTTCTTATTAATCATGGTAGCTGAATCAGTTTGTGTATATCAATTTCACATGATACGTATCATTTTAATTTTATTTGCCTGAGAGTTGACTGATTATAAAAAAGGTGTTTGCCTGGACATTTACAATTTAAATAGACGAAAATGATCCAATAATCATCTCTTGCGTGAGTCTAAGAAATATCCTCTGTCGCTTATTTTTTTCCCACCAACTTCAAGATACTTGACAGAGACTTGGCGCATATGTAATTAATTACTCCCTATGGTCGTCTTTCTATAAATACTTATAATAAAATATACTTACTAAATTAGAATATTATTAACTATTCTTTTTTCCATTTTACTCCACCACTAATTAGTGTATTAATAATTTCTTCTAACTAAATTTAATATACATTGATTATAAATAAAGGATGAAATAATAAAGTATATTAAATAGAAAGTGTCCTCATAAGTAGAACTCTAGAATAGAAAAATGTTTTTGTCGTATTCTATTGTTAGGGCAACCAATGCACGATTTTAGGTTCTAGAACTGCAAAATCCCAAGTTGACTTTATGGTCATTACTGATTTATCAAAATCTCAAGACTTCAACAAAAGCTCTACCAACTTTATGTAGGGTAGATTAGCTAATAATGCAGCTTCCTTAATTTGTTTACATGCTAAAAGAGCCATTTATAACTAATCTACCGACTACCGCTTATAAAAAGCACTATCCGTCAACATATCTTTGTTAATTTTGTATTGCAACAGCCAACAAATGCTTAGTAAGTCGATAGCTCATTTTTAGTTCTTGCTCTTTTCTTTGCTTTCATCAGATTGTCATCTAAAAAATAGCGCTACGTGATAGAGAAGCTATGGAAAAAGTGTTTTTGCTTGTCACAATGGTGACGATATCGCTAACATTGGTGGCTCAAGGACAAGACCAACCGTCATGGGCCAAGAGAGTTGACACGGGCAAGGAAGTAGTTACAACTCTTCAATTCTACTTTCATGACAAACTCAGTGGACCCAACCCGAGTGCAGTCCAAATAGCACAAGCCACTGGGACCAACTCGGTTACCTCATTTGGGTCTTTGTTGATGATTGATGATCCACTTACTATTGGACCTGACCCAACTTCAAAGATAATAGGTCGAGCCCGCGGACTATATGGGTCCGCTGGTCAAACTGATGTAGGCCTAATCATGGTGGTTAGTTATGGGTTCACGGATGGTATTTACCAAGGGAGTTCATTTAGCCTATTAAGCTTGAACCCGGCACTGAACCCGGTTCGTGAGATGGCTATCGTCGGTGGGACCGGGCTTTTCCGGTTGGCCCGTGGGTATGCTATTGCTCAAACTTATTCGGCAAATGCTAATGGTGATGCTATTGTTGGTTACAATGTTACAATAGTCACATATGTTTGAATCTTTTTCCTTTAGTTTTTGCTGCTCTATTATAGTTCCTCCGGTGAGGGATTGTGTTATTCAGGCAATTTCATTATTGGACGTCATAGAAAATTGAGTTTTATAATTAAGTAAATGTCTGAAAAAAAATAACATGTCGACAAAGACAAAATTGTCGTGTTCACCTCTCGCATGTGCAACCACCAATTTAATTAATGTCGAATTTGTCTGCAGAAATGATAAATGATAGAACCATAATGTATTACTTTTTAAATAATGCATGGTGTTTAGTTGGGGAAGGTTTGCTATTTGTTCACTTTATATGAAAATAGGTGTAAGAGAAGCAAGTGCTAAGAACAAAAAATTATTGTAAAATAACAACAATAATTCTGCAATTAAATACTTTACCATGGTATGATCAATTTATGAGCATCTCAAATAAGATCATTTTAAAAAAAAATACAAATTCACCAAGCCCTCTTTTCTATTTTCACGCTGTAATTACAGCAATTTAATAATTTTATGATGAAAAGAGTTCAATCCATGTCATAAATTACACATACCAAATGTAATAACATTAATATATCATATACGTACATGTTGTTAGTTAAAATCATGTACCTGTTTGGCCATGCTAATTCTCATTTCTAACAACTGTCGACATAGAATTATTAAGATTTTTCATTTATCGGAATTCGAAAATCTTGAAAGAAAAAAATAAACTTAGCTGACAACTTGCTGATAAAATAAAAATAACAAACAGACGTGGGATATAAAATAAAACGACTTTGAAGTATTTATATCTTCCTGTTTCCCAAATTCCTTAAGAATTCCCATTTCCAGCTGAAACAAAGAAAGAAATGGAGAAGCAAATAGCCATTAGATTAATAAGCTTGTTAGTACTACTAACAATGGCTACAGCAGCCGCCATAGATAAAAGCCCAAAAGCAGTAGAAAAATGGTTCAAAAATCTCCCCAATGCAAAGCCCAAAACCACCAAATTTCACTTCTATTTCCATGAAACATTTGGAGGAGATAACCAAACAGGTCCTGTAATTGCTCAAGCCAACATTACACCTCGATCACCCACATTCTTTGGCATGCTGAGAATGTTCGACAACCCGCTGACTGTTAGGCCGGATCCCAATTCGAAACAAGTGGGCCGGGCCCAAGGAATCCACGGGTCGCCATCGATGAGTGAGTTGGCCCTGTTTTTCAACTTTAATTTTGTGTTCACTGATGGGCTTTATAATGGTAGTACTTTGAGCGTGATGGGCCGGGTCGCTGAATCCCAGGAATACAGAGAGTTGTCGATTATTGGTGGATCCGGTGTTTTCCGGCTTGCTACGGGAGTCGCTACTGGAAAGACTTATTTTTCTAATAATACACTTGTTATTGTTGAGTATAATCTTGTAATTCTTCGTTATTGAATTCTTATTTTGATTATAAAGTCAACTTGCTGATTATTGGATGCGTGTTATAATAAAAAATTCTTGAAACAAAGTTTGTGTTGCAACTAAATATTGTCATCAAAGATTATAATGTTGTTTGATTGATTACGATGTTTAAATTTTTCAAATACATGATCAAAGGAATGGAGTTTTTCAAATACCCTTTTAGCATCCTTCATGTTTATACATAGATTTATCTTCCCCAATTTGTTAAAAAGTCATCAATCTCAACGTTGTGACGACCAAATCAAAGTAATTTGTACAGTAGTCGAAAAAGACGTTCAATAATTCGCAGTTGAAAACAATAGGAAAACGACGAGCATACTTCCAATCAAAGAAAAGAAAAAAGGCAGAGCATTATGGGCAATAGGAGATTGAGGGCCACCATGTTTGGTAAAGAGATTGCAGATGAATATGATCATAATTCGGTTTTGGCTTTTCTACTTGGCCTTACGTCACAAGCATCCATTCAACTGGGCTAAACTAGGATGGCACCACCGGACAAATATAAAAGTGCGATTTGATACATCTGGGGAAAAGAAGACCACAGAACGGCACTTGCAATAGCCAACTCTACTTGCTAAACCGTTAAACTCCTTTTTCATCATATCAACATTTGAAACTAACTAAACAAGACTTAAGTTTCAGTCTAGGAGGATAACCGATTGAGTTTACAAGCAAAGCCAATCTCAGCACCAAGATAACAAACAAAATTGGAATTTGAAGACGAGCATAAGCTAAACTCTTCTTAGGCTACAATGAAATGCCTTTGGATGATCTGATAAACACTTTTCCTCATGCAGCCAGACAATGCACGACCTTTCTTTCTTCAGAAGAAAATAAAGTGCATCTGCAGATTTATGAGTTATATCAACAAAGGAAGTTATCAACATGCCACTTTGCAAAACTTGCAATCAAAATATACAGATAAAGCTGAAATACACAGCAATTCAATCTGAACTGCTGTTTCCTCCTATATGCTAGAACAAGAAACCTATTAAATTGCGTCTTTAAACAAGGAGAAACCTATTAACTGCAAAGTGCCTGCTATATTGGGAAGCATCACTTAGATACAAGATCACTGTTCCTTAAACACAATTGCAAATACTACGTCAAAAACAGAGAAAAATTTTCCAGTCAATAATGCACTTCATATAAATCCAGCCAGCTCCAATCCAAGTAGATCAATGCTCAGTTATCTAATTCCTTGGCATTACTAAATGCAGAACTGAATTGGTTAGTATGTAGATGAACTAATAGTAGTACAACCTGCAACATTACTATACAAACTTGGGCTTGATCAACTTAATGCAAATTCTTTGCATACTCTGCACACCGACAAAGAACTTCTGCCAATTGCAGAGTCATTTGATACGGATATATCTTGAGCAAAATGAGAAGTCTACATTACAATGTACAAGAGTGGAAGTTTTACAATCAACTCTACAAGGTACTAACTTACAGTAGGACAACTTTTTAGGTAACTGACAGAACTCTGAACATCAACTTCACCATTCTCCAACATGGAGTAAACACATTTGAGTAGATATTTTGAGCAGTGGAATTTATCCAACATCAAAACAGAGGTACTTAAATCAGATTGGAAGAGGCTGTATTTAGACAGAAGCATAAGACACGTGCTTTTACCTTTTGCCATGCATTCTTTCTATATATATCATTGCACACCAGCAGTTATGGACACAAGAATGGGGATTTTGAAGCGGCAAACAGATCACATCGTGCACTCTTAAGGAAACAGAAACAGTTAAAGGGTTTTGCATGAAACTTTTTCCAGCATCATTATCTTGATGCACCTAGGGTTTTTTACCAAAGATTATCAATATAGAGAGTGTGCTAACAGTGAAGGCCAAGTATAAAGTCAAAAATACATATAGAATGCAGGTACAAGGACTACAAATGCAATTTATCAGTTGGCCAAACAGAAAAAGATCCACAGCAGATGCCAATTGAGAAGCTATGCAAACAGATGGAGATACCCCAAAAGCTACTGAAACAAGAAAGCAGTACCATTGTCATGGAACAAAATAATTGTAGTAACAACAAAAAACCATATTTTACCAATTAAAAAAAAAGTTAAAAAACAACTCCATAAACTGCTCATGAGAAATAACAGTATCACTGGAATCAATGTATTTTATCACTGAGAAAGAAACTAGGTTAAAAACAATACTCACGTTCAGTGATGTCGATCAGCTAATGGCCACTATAGAAGTGATTAGTATGTCACTGAATAGTTGTATGGTGCGCTGTCTGGCCTTAGTTTCATCATCATCCAAATTGTGCTGGTTGAGAGTGGCTAAGCAGCCTTCTGACAAGTGGAATTAAGCTTATCAAAGCAATCTGAAGCTGTTCTGAACTGTTCAAACGGATACTAACTTGTCCAGATCCTTTATTGTTAATGTTGACACGGCCAATCAAGTTTGTGTATCGTCCAATAGGTATCTGCGTTTGTGAATTGCATCCGATAGCAAGATCTCCATGCCAATCCATAACCGAGAGCCCCAAGGTTGAGAGGAAACGACCAAGAGGATGATCCTTGTCTCGCAGTGTCGCTTCCAAACTGCCACCATAAGCAGCATCACCACGGCCAAACATGGCTCCCCCAGACACAACCAACGATCCCCGCCTATTAAAAGTTAACTTGTCCTCAATTTTCACCCCACCTGTCATGATGTCACCTAAAAGAGTTACTGAAAGACCAGCTGTTGCCTTATTCTTCCTGTAATTGCAGAATCTCGTCTCACTGCGAAGAGTATAAGCTAGGTCTTTACCAACTGATTGCATATCAAAACCTAAAGAAGTTGCTTTTCCATCCCCATGCTTCACTGAGCTTGCAATTTCCATTTGTAGATTGGTGTCCTTTTTGTCCTTTGAAATCTGACTAGACAAAGATATAGGGATCTTGTCTTTGACAACAAACAATCTTTCTACATTGATGCCCTCATAACCAACATCATGGTCCCAACCGTTGGGTTCTAGGACAGGCCTCACAAGCCACTGATTTGAAGAATCGAGATACCGATATCTATGAGTTGGATTATCAGAATCAAATGAAGCAGGTAATGCCAAGTCTGGCATGGGTACTGGCACTGATGCTGCTCCACCAGTCTCATCATCTACATTTTCGCTGGAATCAGATGGTGGTAAATTTTCAGCCGCAGCTCGCATTTTCTTCATCATCTTCCGCCTCTTCCTCTCTTCCTTCAACTGCTTTTTAATAAAAAGTTTTTCCCTGTATTCTAACTCATCATTGTACGCCTTCTTCTGCTCTTTGGACAACTTTGCCAGCTGAGCTTTGGTCAAGCATTTGAAAGGTGGAAGTTGATCATATTCTGATTCATCTTCCGACTCTGAAGACTCATCCAGATCATCATCTAAAGCCTCATTGTCATCATCAAATTGCTCTGCTGGTAGTTTAACTTGTGGCCTTGACTGTAGAAGGGATGACAATAGGAAAGGCAAAGGAGGGGATCTTGCTCTAGTGGCATAAGGCTGTCCCGGTGCACTACTATCTTGTAATTTAAGCAACGTGTTTGCTTCAGCCAAAATTTTTGATGCAAATGACAGAAGTAACAAGTGAGGCCTCCAAACCTGTCCATTAGGCAACACCCTCTGTCCGGCCCTGTTAGTCCTGCATGCTGAGTGATTCTCAACTAGCGAAACAGGATTCATAAGGCGCATATCTCCAGCAGCCTGACGTATTGCTTGCTGGACAACATGTGAGCGCTGAGTTACAAACATGTCATAGCTTGTCACAGTACCATTGGGGCCTTCAGGTGGAGCAGACGCAGCATGTGTGAGAACAACTATGGCGTTAAACCAAATTGATGGTCCAAAAACTTCAGTAATTGTCCTCAACAATGGCATGTCACTATTATCTCTGCTCTGCATATCCAACCTGTCAAGATACAGAACAATATCTGGGGGTGTCTTCTTAATAAATCGTTTGACAGAATGAAGGATCTTCTCATTCTGGCGCTGGTCTGACCAGGAAGGAAGAAGCCCGGGAGTGTCAATTACCCGAACCTTGATTCCCTGCACAGTGCCAACAACATCCTGAACCTTTTTGGTCCCTATCTGGAAAGCATCAGTGTCAAACTTAACCTCATCAAATATCGAATTGATGGTTGCACTTTTACCAACACCTGTTTTTCCAAGAACCATTATTGTGCAAGAGAAGTCCAGGGGTTCTTGTCCAGCTGCCTCAAGTTGCTCAGCCAAAGCACTTGCACGATCAAAACTAAAAGCACCAACACGACCTCCACTTCTCCCCCGCAGCTGTTCAGCCAATCCCAATCTATACAAGACTTGAGCAACCACCACATTATGTGGAGTCTGTCCATTCCTATGAGCTAGACGCAAGAACTTGACTCTTATCATCTGGAGCTTCTCACGTGTCTCGTCATATTCATCAGCCTCTCCATTTGTGGATTCTTCAACAAGCTGGTTTTGTGCAGGAGATGCTGTTCCATTTACACGAGGCTGCTGAACCACTCGGGGAGCAGGTTCCAATAGCGGGGCAGCACGACCAAGGCCGGCAGGTGCCGGTATCCGAGTTGCAGATGCACTGGAAGATGATGGGCCCTCTGTTGCAGATTTGGCTTCAGGTTCCCTAACCCTAGGAACACTTTGTTTCGGGTCCTCCACAACTGACTTTACCAATTCCTTCACTACAACTTTATCGATTCCAACACCTGCACCTTGAGAAACCTTCGAGACCTTCTCATGATTGTCAGACGGCAACGCTTCAGATGATTTAGACATTTCATCATCTGCAGTCTCTCTGTTTCTTACTGAAATTCCAGTAGAGTTCGCAGAAGCTGAAGTGCCAGAAGAAACAGAAGCATCTTTCTGCTCATTGGTCCTGTCATTCAAATTCCCTGGTTCCATAGTAGGGGACTTGTTTAATTTCGGTCCTTGATGATCAGTAGCATCGCCCATTGGTTCTGGACCAGTTGATTCTTTTTCTGTCACTTCTGCCTTCGACGGGGAGCTTCCTTCTTGTAGAATAGAAACAGCGTTGTTGTCTGGACCATCTATCTGCTGTTTACCCTTACTAATACTGTCAACTGGTTCTGGACTACACACTGCTTTTTCTCCATCTAACTGCTGCAGTTCACCTTTATTACTACCGTTAACTGGTTCTGGACTATGGACTGCTTTTACTCCATCTATCTGCTGCTCTTCATCCTTGTTACTTCCTTTGACTGGTTCTGGATTACACACTACCTTTACTCCATCTATCTGCTCCTCCTCGCCCTTATTACTACCGTTAACTGGTTCTGGACTAGGCATTGTTTTTCCTACATCCATCTGCTCTTCATTCATATTATCACCAGTAATCCTTTCTGGACCAGGCCCTGCTTCTTCTTTGAATTCATCACTTGGGTTCAAGCTTTCTCTGAGGTGACCATTTGTGGAAGCATCATTAGGGGAAATATCTTTATGCTCTTCATCTTTAACATCAGAATTCAAAGATTTGAGATGAAGTGAATGCACTCCTTTCAATTCAGTATCTCCTTCATCTTTCAGCACAGAGCCAGAAATAACTGAGACATTGTTGTGGACGTCAGCAGCCTCCTGATGCCCAGCAGGCTGAACAGCAGATGTTCCTATCACATCAACCTTCTTTTCGTCATGCAGCAAAGCATCTTTGTAAGAATGTACCTGGTTCTGCAGAACATTATTACCCATTTTCGCCTCATTAACATCCTGAGCATCCAATTTTCCATGAACCACTTTATCCTGTTGATCAGAATCTGTTTCCTTTGCATCACCATGACTTTGAGTTTCTCCCAGGTTCACATGATCAAAAACTCCATTCTCAAACTCAGCTGGTTCACCTGACTTATCTTTCCTTTCATCCCGATTTACTGAAGTTTCAATTTCTATACTAGCAGCCAGATCAGCAACCTCAGTGATCTCATTTTTACCCTTCTCTGCTAGGATATTTTTCTCAACCACTTTTGTTTCATCCGGTGAGGCGATTCCATGAAAACATTGCTTCTCAACTGAAGGCTCCTCTTTCAAGTTAACATCTGCCTTCTGGTTGGACTCATCATCAGCATGTTGTATCTCTTGCAAAGCTTCAACTGCTTCCTCAAAGTTCTCAACATCATCCCTGGACTCGGAATTTCCACTGACCTCAGGAGAACAATTAATAATCTCAGAGTTTCCATCATTTCTTCCCTCACCAACAACTCCATCCTCAACACCAACACCAGGAGTCTCTGGCTCTATCGCCTCCTCAAACACTTCATCCCCTTCGGATTCCTTCGATACATGTGACACTACAGCTACCTTATCCTCTGGCCGCACTTCAACAATTTCATCTACCACACCATTTCTCTCCTCTATTCTGGTCTTGCCAAATACTTCCTCCCCATTTTCCATCATAAATAAACCTCAACAAAACCTAGATTCACATAACAAAATGAACAACAAACAGAATTATTATCAGACAAAAAAATAGCAGTACAAGGAAACCAAATCATAAAACTATCAGCAGTGAACCAAAATCAAGGGGAAAAAAACTAGCACCCCAAAATACCAAATTATCTATTCCGAACCATAAAGCAATACAAACTGATTAATCCCCAAAAGCAGAGTAAACTACAGCAAAATTTTAAAATAGAGCTTAGAAATACCCCAGAGAACTTTTCTCAAGAATTACAAATCCGCAGCAAACAAAAATCAAGGCATTATCTATTAGTCCCATAGAGCAACCAATTGAATTAAAACCCCATTTACCACGTCAAAATGAGATCTTGCAATAGCTTAGACAGCACAGCAGTATTCTCTTTAATTCTAATCAAACGAACAAAAACCCAGAAAACCAAACAACAATAATAAATGAGATCTCACAATAACTTAAACTACAGGTCTAGAATTAAATTTCAACAGCATGAGTCAAGCCAGAATAAACCCTAGCACCCAAAAGATCACATTCTCTCGTCGGACCCATATAGCAAATAGAAAAAGATTAAAAACCCAGAAATTAACCTGACCACAGTGAAACCAGATCAGAATAGAGCTCAGATTACCCATTAGTTTTTTCTCAATAAACAAAAACCCCAGTAAAGGATAGATACGAACAAAAAACAGTAAAAATGATCAAAAGGAAAGGGACAAGTACCAGTGTATGCCGATGACGATGGTGAAGCCGGTGATAGAAAAAGAGTATTTGTTAATATAGCTAAAAAGAGAAGATCTTTCTTCTTGTTGTGTTTGCCTCAATTTCTGGAGAAGCGAAAAGGGGAAAAGGAAGAGCAGTAGGTGAGGATAAGGGGTTTATCGACGGATTAAGAGGGTTAACTCCTTTTAAGATCCAACGGTGATAACATCAACCCGAGCTTTTGTCGCGCTACAAATCACACTATCACGTGTTCTCTATCAACCAAACTATTTACTTCCGACTCATTTTAATTGTCATATCTATTAAAAATATTTATTTTAAAATTATTTTTAATTTAAATAATTAAAAAAATATTAATTTTTTTAGTATTAACTAATTTAGTATATGTTCATTGCACATATGTGTCACATTAATATTATTAAATTGAATATTACAAATATTTTGAAAAATATTTTTAAGGACTTTCATATTTTTAAAGTAATATTAATTTAGTATATGTGTATCGAATGTGTATCATTCGTCTATAATAAAAATACATATATAAAAGATATACTATCTCTACTTCAACATTTTCCTCCCACAAAAGAACAAATTATTAAAGACACTTTTGTCATTATAAGATTCAAAAAATTAATCGGTATAAAAATATTTTCAATCTATATTTTTTTCACTTTGGAGAATACTCATGCGATAAAGTTGACTTTAATTTTTGTGTAGTTAACCTTTTTTTATTAACATGTTTTCTCTATAGCATAAAAATAATATAACTGTTTAAACAACAATTTCTTATTGACAAAGATAACATAAATTTAATTGTTATTGATCAATAGCTTTTTTCTTAATATGGGCAAATTTTAGATTATTTCAATATATTCTTAGTATGTTTCTAATCTAACAATACAAATTTATAATGAATAATACAAAAATTAAAAAAGAAAATACAGTTAAATATATTTAGTATTATTATTTCTAAAAGGCTAGTATTAAGAATAGTTTTTTTCTAAAGAATTGTCCGGTTCTATTAGTAGGTTTGTTCTTACTAAAAATAATAAAATGATATTGAATTTTGTTTACTCTCTTCAAGCATGAGTGCTACTTTGAACAATTGTTTTTCCTTATTTGTGTGATATTTTTTTACGACTTTTGAGTTAGAAACATAAAATTAATTTGTTAAGAGAAAATTCAAGTATGTGTAGTTATTTAAAATTAAATAATTATTTGTAATAAAGTAGATAATACCATTAATCCAAACTTGATGTAAAAGTGAATGCATTACTTACTGTCAAAACAAATCATCAATTGTCACTGTCATCTTTTTTTCTATTTTTTTCTAAAAGGTAGAGTTCATAAATTATGCCATGAACGCTGCAAAACAAACTAAAATCATGTTATTAGAAATAAATGATCTAGATAGATAGAGACAAAATATAACAATATGAAAAAAAATCAAATAACATAAGATGTACAGAGGTAAATTTTCAAAAGAAAAATACTATATATAAAATAACAATATAATCTCATTCAACTTTTTTATTTATTTATTTATAAAGGTTTTATATATAGATACTCTATCACTAATTAGAACTCATGCTAAATTTTTATTCAATGAGTATGTTATGTTTATTAATGTCAATAAGTAATATATAACATTAAAATAAGGCATAATAATTTTTAAAAAAATATTGAAAAGACGATTTTGTATAAAGCGAAATATTTTAATGAAAGGCAAATAGTTCAAACAACATTTTTAAAGGCCTTTACACTTTTAATATAGAAACAAGATTACGAAAAAAATTTAAGTAAGCAAGAGGAACATATTATTTTTATATTAAATAGTTGATAAAATCTGAAAGACTTACCAAAGTATTTCCCCTTAATACACAATGTTGTATCTTCAAGCTGAACAAAACTATTTGAAAAAGAGACAGTACAAATGATTGTTGTAATCCTGAACTATAATGTTATTGAAAAAATAAAGGAAAAAACTATTACCTCTTAGTCAATTGATGTTAAAGTCTTTCGAGTGCCTTCATTTGTGGCTTTTTATACTTTTATTGGTCAATTGTCAATAAGTAAGACTTTTATTATTCAATAAGAATCGTATTTTTTAAGGTATTAATTGTCACAACTTTATTGATCAAGTGCTTCCAGAATCTATTGCAAGATTGTCTAAAATAAATTGTTGAAAAAAAAATAAGAAGAAGAATATATGAATTTATATCATAAAAAAATTTATAAGATGAAGAAGTATCACCTTATTTGAGATATTACTTTACGTGAATAGATGAAGAGGTTAGAAACAAAATAATAGAAAATTTTAAATAGCGAAAATTTATTAGACTAAACTAACTAAACGAAGACCATAATATAATTCGAATAAAACAAGTTAAGCTGACATAACAATTAATATTATTTTCTTTAAATACAAAAAGTGAAAAAGAAAGGGAAAAGAATATGAAACAAAGAAAATGAGTGTATAATATAAGAAAACCTGATAATCAAATTGAAGTTCGAGAAAAATCATAAAATAAGATCAAACACCACTTAGCACACATCAATGAAGGGAGTGAATGAATCAAAAATTGAAATTGAAAATAATATTTTATTATATTTACGATAAAACTTTTTCTCATAAAATTAGGATTCATGGTGAAATTAGAAGAACTTTTATTTATTTTCAACCAATTAATATCTTTTCCCCTTTTAAATTTAATTTTTTTTTAAAAAAAATCATTATTTGGGTTTCCTCTTCAAAGTGAGAAACTTGTGTTATTAAAGGGAAAAAAAAAATTAACCATTTTCCCCACAAAAAAGGGAAATTTTCTTAAATTTTTTATTCTTTTTCAATTTGACGTGTTCTCTTCTTTTTTTTTTTTTTGGTTTTTTCTTTACTAATTTCCTTTTACACCAAGTTTATTTTAGTTGAAAAAAAAAAATTTGTGTAAGTATTTTTCTTTATTTAATTTTCCCTTTAATCTTTTGTTGGACGTGTTTTCCTTTTTGACTAATTTCCTTTTACATCAAATCTATTTTAATTGGAAAAAGACAGTAGGGATTTTTCTTTATTTAATTTTAATAATATTAAAACAATAATTCTAAAAAAAAGTAAGAAGTAAAAAGACGATTTTGTCTAAAGAGGAGTCCAGACAAAATCGTCTTTTAATGAAGGGCAAAAAGTTCAATCAACATTATTACAGACCTTCACACTTTTAATATAGTACTAGTTTAGTATACGTGATTTGTACGTAAGAGCCACATCAATTTAAAAAGTATATATAAATGATAGTTGCCATTAAATATAGATAATATTCATGTAAACAAAACTAAATAAATATCATTAGTTTGATGCAATAGTTTAGTATATTGTGATACAACAAAGATGAAAAAATCAAATACAATATTCGTGTAAATAAAAATTAAATAAATATTATTAATTTGAATCAATAGTTAAGTCAATTGTGATATAGCAAAGATGGAAAAAAAATCAATCCAATTGTTTATAATATAAATATGCTAGTAGTTTTTAATACATAAAATAATAATGTAGAGTTGAATAATTAGAAATTAAACAATAATTGACTAAAATTTATTATAACAAAAGATTCTAAAATATAAAAGGAGTAGTTTAATGTTTCCAACATAATTTTACTATTAAATTTGTTATATTACATACTTTTATTAACAAAGTATTTGATAGTCAAAACTTTTATTAATTATTTACATACAATAATCCTAAATCAAAAGTGAATTCTAAATATAAAGTAATTCTAATCCAAAAGTGAATCTGGAAACTAAATTATAAAAAATTAAACGATAAATTAAGAAAAATAGTGAAAAGACGATTTTGTCTAAAGCAAAAAAATATTACTTTACTTGAGATATTATTTTACCTGAATAGATGAAACCTGTGAATCGAGCAAGATGTTACTTACAGAATAAGAGAAATTTTTAAATAGTAGAAATTTATTAGACTCAACTAAATAAACTAAGGGAATAATATAATTTGAATGGACCAAGTTAAGGTAGCATAACAATTAATATTATTTTCAAGTAAGTTAATAGAGTATAACAATTAATATTATTTTCTTCAAACTCAAAAAAGTGAAAACGAAAGGGAAAAACATATGAAACAAAGAACGTGAGTGTGTAATATAAGTAAACCTGAAAATCAAATTGAAGTTCGAGAAAAAGTATAAATTAAGATCTAACACCACTTAGCACAAATCGATGAAGGAGACAAATGAATCAATTAAAGTGAGAAAAAGAATTTGATTGCAATCGTAAAATAAGAAAATACAAGCCGAATTGTTGATTGTTAATGATTGATGAATCAAAAGTTGAAATTGAAATATTTTTATAGAGGTAGAGAAGTCATAAATAAAAAAAGATAGGATATAATATTTTATCATCTTTAGGGCAAAACCTTTCATTATATAATTAGAATTTATGATGAATTTAAAAAACTTTTATTGAATAGTAAAGTCATAAATGAAAAAAAAAAAAATTGACAAACTAATTAACTATGAAAATATTAAGAGAATAATTAAGAAAAATTAAATTATCTTCAATCTAATGAATTCTTTGACATGAATTTCTCATACCCTTTTTTTAAACTCTGTTGGAACGTGTTCTTCTTCTTCTTCTTTTTTTCTTTTTTTTTTTTTGCCTTTTTTTATGGGAGATGATTTTTTAAAACCTTTTTGTTAATTATATGGGAAGTTTTTTATTTTTTCTTTTCTTTAGATCAAGTCTATTCTAGTTAGTAAAAACATTCGTCATGTATGAATTTAATTATAATAAGAAAATTTTCTCTAGTTAATTTTTATTATATTTAATATTAAATATTACTAAAATAATAATATAATAATTAAAAATAATGGTGAAAAGACAATTTTGTCTAAAGCGAAGTCTTTTAATGAAGGGCAAAAAGTTCAAACAACATTATTAAAGACCTTCATACTTTTAATATAGTATAAATAAATTATTATAAAATTAAGAAGGTCATATATAAATAAAAATTTAATTATTTACAAGGGATTTATTAGAGTTGAGGGTCTTCCGAAAATAGTTTTTCTAATTCTATGAGGTAGTGTTAAGATCCGTGTACATTTTACTCTTCTTAGACCATACTTGTGAGACTTCACTAGGTATATTTTTGATATTGCATTAGTTAAACAACGTTTCTAATTTATTTTTTTCTTAAACAATGTGCCAAACTTTATCAAGACAGTTAAAATAAGACGGAGGAGTATATCCCACCGTTCTTGTTTTTGACTTAATACAGAGTTAAAAAAATAAAATTTATAATCTTAAATTAAATCTCATTCTTTCTGTTTTTTTTTTTCAAACAAAAAGTTAAAATACGAAAAAATGTATATTAAAATATTTTTAATCTCATTATCTTAAATCTATTATGTATAAAGTTCAAATTAAAAAAAATTATAAAAGAAAGAAAGTAATTTGTTTAAAAATCAAACTTTTAAATATTAAGGTGTGCAAGTTTTTTGTAGTAAAATTTATTTTTTTTAAGATCATTAACTATTTCAGTTGGCTGAAAAATATAAGCACGGTATAGTAAACGAACAACTGATTGTGTTAAGACATATGCTTCAACCCTCTACGCTCTCTTGCTTTTTTTAAAATGATTTATGTGATTTTTTTTATATGCAATATCATGATAAGTTTGATGTTTATTTTTTAATTTAGATTTGCATAAAAAAAAAATCGCAGTTAATTGCTTTTGGAATATGCTTTGGTGTACGGAAGATTCTTGAAAATGCAAAGTTAAAATGGTAGGTAGCTAAATACCTATTGAAATTTATGTTGCAGTATTTGAAGCATAGAACTCCAACTAAATATGTAAAAGATTAAAATTTTCACTCCATCAATTAAATTAACATAAATAAGGAATAATAAACTATTATAGTTCATAATTAAATGACGGTATAACTTTTTTACCACATTAATAATTTAATACGGACAGTTTAAATCTTTCGTGTATTCGACTTCAATAACTTAAATTAGTAATAGTTCAATTAAATGCGTAAAATAATTTTCACAAATTTGCTGATCAAGTAAAATATGATGACCAATTATTTGATTATAAAAAATAGAGTATTTCTTTTATCTTTTTATTTACATATTTCTTGATTCAGTTTAACTATCTGTTTCTATTTTAATACGTTTATAAAAGTAGTATATCCTTAAATGCAATTTTAAATATCATCTATTCTTGATCAATTCGAAATTCTTACCTAGGTAACCAATAATTTGACCAAACAAGGAAGTTGCATTTTAAGACTTTAACTTAAAAAGTCTACTTTAATTAGCTAATTTAAGTTGCTTTTAAACAAATTTGTTATTTAAAAAAAAAAAATGGGCCGGGAGGCCCGAATATTTCAATTTAAAGAATGTATTTAAAAATTAGCCATATATAAATAGAGAAAATTTCACAAATAGTGAATATATTAAGCTTAATAAGATTCTATAACTATAGTTTGTTTAATTACACTCTATGACTATAGATTTTTTTATGGGTATTTGCATTTGTATATTTTGCTTGTTAATATACAAACAAGGTATACAACTATAAATTTTTCATAACTCATCAAAATGAAATATATCAACAAATTGTATATAAATAGTTAGCAATTGTGATTTTTTCATAATTTTTACAAATCAAATGTATCAATAAAGTTTATATAAACAACTAGAGTAAGTATATATGAATTCTAGATTTATACAATTAGAACCGAACTATACATATTCTAGAAAACTTAATCAAATATATTTGTGTTTAGTAACTAATCAAAACTATAGCTAAAATACATAATAACCATTACATATTTGTCATTTTGCATAATTTTTCCTATATAATAATTGCATCCATTTCTAAACCATTGATTCTAAATTCAAATTCGTCTCTAAATTAAAGTTTGTATTTGTCCCATGATTAAGCTATTAGTCACGTTAGTTTGGTATATCTCTCTCTCTCTTTTTTTCTTTTTGCATATTTCCTCATAAGCTTCCATCTTTTTGCTTCCTTAAAAGTTTATCATCTGAATGATTCTATCTCAATATATAATTAAGAAGTTTTTTGGTCAACAATTAAAAATAATCTAGTATTATTCTAGTGTAAGTTTTATATATTGATATTGATATGTATATTTTTAAAAATTAAACAATCAAGCCATGACATAATTGCAAACAATTTCATTTAATAATGATATATAACCTATAACACATGATGGACAACCAGTTATGCCTATATAAGAAATTCAATATATTATAATTGTTTCTAACTTAAATTTTCTCCCTCTTTCCAAGTGGCACAATATTTTTCACCTGCTACACGTTTTAATACTTTATTTCAAAATATAGAAGACTTACTCTCAAGACTTTGATTAATATATCATTATTGTGTTCATATTGGTTGTTGAAACTTCTTGTATAATTCTAAGATGCCGTATATTCTATTGAATTTTCCTTGTCTAAAACTTATACCTTCCCCATTTTAATTTATTTATCTGGTTTACTTTGATCATATGAAGTTTAAAAAAATTTATAAATATTATGATAAAGATGAATAAAATATATTAGAATATTTTTTAATCTTATAGTTTGTCATATAACATGGAGAATTAAAATTAAATTTTTTTTAAAAAATAAAAGACATATTTTTTTGTGAAAATAACTTTAAAAAAATAAATAAGGCAACTAAACTAAAATAAAAAGAGTAAATACAAACATGATAACTTTAACTTGTTTAATACGACGTATAAAACTTCCAACAAACATGATAACTTTAACTTGTTTAATACGACGTATAAAACTTCCAACAAACATATGAAAAATATAAGTTCTGACCACATGTGTGGAAATTTAGATTTTTTAAATTCATATATTTTCGTTCCGCCACATGTTATTGGCATGAGAAGCTATGAGTATTTACTATATATTTTTAATTTATACAAAATAGAAGTGTGGGTAAAAAAAAAAAATGATATTCAACACAACAACGGTTAAATAAAGGACAAAAGCCAAATATTGGGCAAAATATAGTTAACAATTGTGACTTCCAATGGTCGATTTACCAAGCGTCATTTGCACATTTGGCCATATTGCTTTGACGGAAATCTTTAATTTTTGCTGTCTAAGAAAAATAATTTTTTTAATACATAAGTTTATATTTTTATATGATAATATTTTATAAATTATGTTTTGTCTTTAAAGAACTTATGTTCTGCTATTCCTGAATTCATTTCCTAAAAATAAAATTAAAAGTCAACTTATTTGATTAAATGCTATTAAAAGTAATTCCAAATGATGCAGGCTCGTAAGTTTCTTTTTTTAATTCGGTATCCGGTACTCACATTGATATTCAATTATATCTGGATTCATGCCACGTAGGGTCCTATTTGAGGGGGAAGCACTCTCTATCAAAAATTTTTCCATTTCCAAAGCTCGAACTCGAAATTTTTGATTAAAGAAGAAATAACCTCATCCGCTGCACTACATCTTTTGACAGAGCTCCTTTGTATCTAACTAACCAACCCAATTAAAAATTTGTTCAGACAATACGTGAGTATTAAAAATATTGAAAGGAAGTTTCTTTACTTTTCGTAATTGAACAAAGTTCCAACTTGCATGAAAAAAAAACAGAGGGAGAGGCGTTATAATGCATATAAATATTAAACGTAGAATACTTAATTTTCTCCGACTACAAACGTCAAAGAGAAAAAATCCCAGAAGAAGAAGACAACTGCTAGATTGCTTCTGCTTCTTCTTCTTCTGTTGTGAAAATGGGTTCTTTTTTCTCTAAACAAGTGCAAAGAAGAAAATCAATCCATGCTCAAAAGAAAATTCTTTATGATCTCAAGGAAAAAACTAGCATTGATTTTCCCGGTTCTGATTATCATACAACTGATAAGAAAAATTGGATGTCAACACTCGCTTTAGAGAAACTTCGCGTGTATCAGATAATTTGGCCGGGAACCCATGATTCAGCAACTAACAAAATTGGGATCCCGTTTATTTCCCGCCCATTTGCCCAAACCCAATCTCTGTCCATTTACAAACAACTGGTAACATTAAATTGTGTGATCATCTCTATTTTATTTTAAATGAACGTGATCATCTAGTACATTTTTATTTAATTAATTATGTATTTGACAGGCAATGGGCACCCGTGTCCTTGACATCAGAGTTCAAGAAGATGGTCGTGTTTGTCATGGCATCCTAGTTTCTTATAAAATTGACGTTGTCATCAACGACGTCAAGAAATTCCTGTCGGAAACCCAATCGGAGATCATAATTCTCGAGATCCGAACAGAGTTCGGACACGATGATCCACCAGAATTCGACAAGTACTTAGAGAATCAATTGGGGGAATTTCTTATCGACCAAGACGACTCTGTTTTCAACAAGACAGTAGCAGAGCTATTGCCGAAAAGAGTAATATGTGTGTGGAAACCAAGAAAATCACCTCAGCCAAAACATGGAAGTCCATTATGGAGCGCTGGGTATTTAAAGGACAATTGGATTGACACAGATTTGCCTGAAACAAAATTCGAGAGCAATATGAAGTATTTGAGCGAGCAGCCGCCGGTGAAATCCCGGAAATATTTTTACAGAGTGGAGAATACGGTGACGCCTCAGGCTGATAATCCGGTGGTGTGTGTGAAACCGGTGACGAATCGGATTCGTCCCTATGCAAGGTTGTTTATAAATGATTGTATTTCTAGAGGTTATGGTGATCGGTTACAAATATATTCCACGGATTTCATTGATGAAGATTTCGTGGACGCTTGTATTGGACTTACTAATGCAAGGATTGAAGGCAAGCTCTGACTGTATTTCGCAGATGTTGAATATGACCTAAGCTTCCTCCAACAAATCCTATCGATGTTTGTGTCTTGTTTCGTTTCATAAAATATGCATATTAATTATCAGTAATTGATTGTATTGTTACGCATACTCAAAATTGTTTGCTTATGAAATTCAGATTAAATTGTGTGTAAATGAATTGATGGTAAGTTGTACTGAAATCCCACATTGTTTGGAAAGATATGTACTTTTACCTAAATGTCGCTTGACCAGTTCAATTATCGATCATTTTTCAAGTATGAGTATCAGTTTATGCCATTTGTGGGAGTCCGAAGCTTAAAGGACAACAAATTCATGAAAATTTTCAAAATGGCAATTACTTTTTTATATCAAAACTGTAAAGACGTAGCCATATTCCAGCGTGAAGAACGGAAAAATAGGCTGCTGGGAAGTGCGGCTGAGAATTTGCAAAAGGCGAAGGCTACTTACGCATTTCTCCTCCTTTTTGTTTTTTTTTTCCTTTTTCCGTTAACAACTTTTTCTTGTACTATTAAAATTTTTTATATGATAATTTATATTTTTAGGCTCTTTTAAATTAATAATTAAAAATACAAACACAACATATTCAAAAAATAAAATAGATAAGGCTAAAATATGTGAAATTGTATCGTAAATTATTAATTATTATGATCTATAGTTATTTTAATATTTTAAAGTTAAAATTATCCAACTTTAAAAAATATGAATGATTTTAAAGTTGAAAGTAAATGTATGATAAAATAAAAATTAGAATAATACTGAAGTTGTAAATAAATTAGATAAAAATATGCATTCCAATTTATTTTTACAAAATGTTGCATGCATTGGCCACCGTTAAGTGCTTAAAAATAATTTTTATCTTTTCCAGACATATTCATAAATTTATTTTTATTCCTTAAGGATAAATAAAAAACAAAGAAGGAATTGATAATTCCTTATCAAGTTCAGAGGAATGATAATAAAACTTGCTTGAAGTGATGTGATAGGAAGTAACATACGTCTTGAAAAGCACTATCAATTGTGAATTTGCATACTACCATTTTAAGTAGGAACAAACTGCATATCCATGCTATTTTATGTAGGAAAAAAATACGATATCATCGATTTTATTTCACAAAATCGAATAATTTTTCGTCTTTCAATTTTATCAAGAGCATTCGAAAAATCAAAAAGTTTGGCACTTGTTCTTTCCTAATGCCAAGACTATGAAGATTGTATCTACGAGGAAACATTACAATTTAATGTCTTTGGACCAGTTAAGATAGTGTATATTTTATAGTGCTAGATATACTTATACTATACGTATGATGTACATACATATTCACAAAATATATTAGTGAATTGTATAAATAGTGTATATTTTGGCCATATTGATAAATCAGATGGCCAAAGAATATATTTACACAAGTTAAACTTTTGTTTGGGAGCGAGGGGCGGAGCTACGTTAATCCGAGGGTGGTCAGATGAACACCTTTCGTCGGAATTTTTTTTCAAATGTATATATTAAATATAGACATTTTGATATGTATATCAATTGTTGAACATCCTAGATACAAAAATCACCCACCCATGTTCTAAAAGTATGAACACCCTTGACGAAAATTCTGGCTCCGCCACTGTTGGGAGCCAAAGAATGCATTGATCGCAACTTAAAGTGTATAATTTTTTTGATAGAAGTATTGAAAATATTTTTAAATTTGACACAAATTATTATTTTTGTCTCTGAATTATTGATCGCCTAAAATACCCATCTACTTGACTAAGATTAATTTGATTCAAATATACCTTGACCTACCCTGATTTGTCACATGACATATTAAGTCGCCTCAAATTCTCGTAGAAGCATAAGAATCTTAATAAAAAATCGATAGAAGTGTTGAAAACATCATTAAACTTGATGAGAATTTAGGGATTTATTTCACTCATGTAACAAGATTGATGGTGTATTTAAGTTCAATTAAACAAAGCATAAGAGTGTTTTTAAGACTGTCAATAATTTCGGGACAAAACTAATAACTTACGCCAAGTTTATCAATATTTTCAGTACTTTTCTGAAAAAAAAATTTTTTGCACCATCAAATTAGTTTAATCTACAACAATATGAAGGTCTTCATATCAAATGATATGACAAACATAAAATATAAAATAATAACCTTTATAATCAATGGAACTAAGTATAATTTAAAAATTCTCTACTCTGTGACTACTGACTATAGCCCAATATGATCTCATGCGACCTATCATAATTTGACTACAACAAAATGATCCTACAAAAATCAACGTACAAATTCTTTTGTCTTATATTTATTAAAAATATCTTACTGAAAAATGAAACATACGTTATACACCTTATGTTTTAGATGTCCTGATCTTTTCTACCTGCTACACGTTTTAATACATTATAATTCTAATATTATATTGTCACAACTTCTTGGATAATAATTATTATAATTATTGTCAAGGTGGTTGTCAAATTCTCCATTTGCCGTCTGGCGCATATCTCACCAGCCAGTGCGAAAATCTAAAATGAAATAATTAAATTCAATCCAACTATAAAATAAAAATATTAGCAATTACGACTTTTCTACGAATAATTCCAGCGAAGCCGACCCCGCGGTATTAAAGACAACTGGACCAATACTTTCAAGTCATGTCATCGATATTAAAATATTGAAAAGGAAGTTTCTTTATTTTTTGTAATAATAATTGAAGAAACTTTGTACTCTGTATTGGGAAAAAAGGCGTTAATGCTTTCCTACTACAAACTTTAGAGAGAAAGGAAAAAAATAGTTTCAGAAAGCTTCTTTCTTTTTGAGGTATTGTGAAAATGGGTGCTTTTCTCTCTAAACAGATGGAAAGAAGGAGAGCAATCAGTACTCAAAAGAAACTCCTTTGTGATCTCAAGGAAAAAGATAGCACCGATTTCCCTGGTTGTGATTATTGTCCGGGCGATAGAAAAAATTGGATATCAACACTCGCCCTCGATAAACTTCATGTGAATATGATTGTTTGGCCTGGTACACATGATTCAGCAACTAACAAAATCGGGATCCCATTTATTTCTCGCCCTTTTGCCCGAACACAATCTCTGTCCATTTACAAACAGCTGGTAATATTAAATTATGCATCATCAAATTATGATCTATGATATTATGTGACTAGGGACTACATTTTTATTTACTTTTCGACAGGTAATGGGCACCAGAGTTCTTGACATTAGAGTTCAAAAAGATGGTCGCGTCTGTCATGGTATCTTAGTTTCTTATAACATTGACGTTGTCATCGACGACGTCAAGAAGTTCCTGTCGGAAACCCAATCGGAGATCATAATTCTCGAGATCCGAACAGAGTTCGGACACGATGATCCACCGGAATTCGATAAATACTTAGAAGATAAATTGGGGGAATTTCTTATCCACCAAGACGACTCTGTTTTCAACAAGACAGTAGCAGAGCTATTGCCGAAAAGAGTAATATGTGTGTGGAAGCCAAGAAACTCACCTCAGCCGAAACATGGAAGTCCGTTATGGAGCGCTGGGTATTTAAAGGACAATTGGATTGACACTGATTTGCCTGAAACAAAATTCGAAAGCAATATGAAGCATTTGAGTGAGCAGCCACCGGCGACATCCCGGAAATATTTTTACAGAGTGGAGAATACGGTGACGCCTCAGGCGGATAATCCGGTGTTGTGTGTGAAACCGGTGACAAATCGGATTCGTCCACATGCAAGGTTGTTTATAAAGGAGAGTATTTGTCGAGGTTATGGTGACCGGTTACAAATATATTCCACTGATTTCATTGATGAAGATTTTGTGGATGCTTGTATTGGACTTACAAATGCAAGGATTGAAGGCAAGCTCTGATGTGAAGGTCTTAATTCTTTCGTATTATGCTTCAAGAATATGAGAATTGTTGGGTTAATTTGTCAGTAGATCAGTCGACGACAACTCGAGAATTATCAGTGGTGTGTAATTGTTCAGCGTTCTTATCAGATTCGTGTGTATACCACTTGTTTGGATTGGAACTTGAAATTCTTATATGTAGTGAAATTGTGTGTAAATGTACCTATTGAAATTCACACTGTTTGGAAGGATACGTATTTTACAATTTACGTACATGGCTAGTTTTCACTACTTGATATAAGTTGAATATAACATAGGGAAAAAAATAATATTCGAAAGTTTTTCCAATTAGGGCAAGAACAGAGAAACATATACAAGTTTCCTGTCACTTTCTAATCAAGTAAGCAAAAGAAGGTATTTATCAACATTCAGCAGATTATGCCACGTGTTCAAGCCGTACAAACAGTCACTGATGCTTGAATTAGAATAGATTAATTACATCATATCCATGGGCCCTGAACATTAATACAAAATGCATTTTTTTAAAAAAATAAATATTGTTTCAGTTGCAGGGTCATTTTTATGTGAGTTGTTTGGTATATTCATTTATTCTTAAGCTGTGACCCCACCTAACCGGACGGAATTTACAAGTAGGCAAATGTTTTTACCAGGCTGTGTAAACGAACATATCAATATCATGAAAACAATATATTCTACTTATCCATGATTTGTCAACCAGAGTTTAGCTTCTTTTGGGAGCAAATATGAAGAAAATGTTTGGTGATTATAGAAAATTTTGACAACTTCAAGGTTATCGATACCCTTACTTAAAATTTAACAAACGGATTGCAACAACATTTTCTAGAAAAACAAACACAAGATTAACTTAGAGGTCACTTTTTTTTTAGTCATGACACATGATCACATATCTTTTAATCCAAGATGAAGTAACATTCATCAGCTACTGCAATGTAATCTAGATATCAAAGATATTAAAAATGAGATTGCGAACCCAAGAATATAATTACAGTTGACGGCCATTCAATCAAAATAATTATCAAAGGATGGTTATTCGTTGAATGGTAATGTATTGACAATGCTTATCTTATGTATATTATATATTGTATAATCATCGTATACTTTTTATGATTTTTGAAAAATTATATCGAATAGTCATTATATATTTTTTTTTTATGATTTTAACTATTTTTATATAAATAAAACATGACCATTGAATGGATAATTATTTGTGCAATTACTTCAGTGTAAAGCCTAATAGTGAAAAGCCCAACGTTAAGGCCCAAATGTAATATTGTTCCAAAACACGCTCAGTGGCCCATAAGTTTGGTTCATTTAATTTCGCAGGAAACAGTTGTTTTCACAATGAGAAATAATTAGACTTTTTAGTTACTATAAGTATCTTAATTAGTTTGTATAATTTATTATCAATATATACAAATTTATTTGTGTGATTTGTTATCAATATACCAACATGGTAAGTAGTTTCATTGCTATAGGTATTTCTGTTTATATTATTTGTTGTCAGTAAGTATACAAATTCATTTATATATTTTGCTTAATTTGCTGTCAATATACAAATTTATTTGTATAACTCGATACCAATAAACAAATTTGTTTGTATAATTCATTGCCAATATATAAATATATAAATTTGGAAGTGCCTCCTAGCAACTCGGATGAAACATTAGTGGCGAATAGTTATTGTTTAAAATTATAGCTATGATAAATAATTAATTAATATATATATTTGCTTTATCGTGTAAAATACAATTGATTCTTGCTAAAGTATTCTTTCAAAATCAAACACATTTTTTTTTCCTAAAATGATATATATTAATACACAGAATTTCCCACGCAGACAAAAGAACTAAACTAAACTTACATCCAAAAAAATGAAGCTGAATGTGTCGTCACAAAGATGAATCAACTTATTTACTTTTCACCCTTAATTAGAGTCTCAGAAGCTTTGAGAAGGAATTTTTATTTTTTTCGGAACGTTACAATGCATGAATTCAAATTTATTGAATCTCATGTGAATATCATAATTTTGGATGGAAAAATCAAAGAAAAAAAAACTTATTTACTTTTTAAGTGTGCTTTCACAATTATGATTTTATGTACTTCCTTTTGTACTAATATATCATAATTATAACTATGATGGCATGTAGGAAAAGTGTGTACACCGTGAAATGAAAACCCATCAAATAATATAGTGAAATCTATTGAATGCTTCAAAAAGTAGTTGAAATTATGTTTCCAATTTAAGTATTAACGTGGCTTAGACGTTAGTACACATTGGCATTACTCTAAAGAAAATAAGTTAGTGACTTGGATATAAAACATTAGGTGGAAGAAGTGATAAGCTGCTTGATGCCTATCAAGTTAGAAATATATACTGTACGTCTCAATTTATGTGACATAATTTTTTTTAAAGAAATTATGAATTATTTTATTAAAAATAAAATGAAAATTTTGAAGTGAATCCGTTTTCAGTGAACTAAAAAAAAGTGTATTACATAAATTGAACAAAAAAAAATATCGTTTTGATAACCATTATGGACTAAATAAGAAAGAAAGAAAAACCAAAAATAATGAACTTAAAATATCAAAATCCATATATTACAAGTTTGTTCTAGAAGTGTCCAAAAATATGAATCTTCTTTGCGCTTTCCAGTGATGTTCAACCTTAACAATAAGAAAGCCAACTCAATTGTGAGATCACAACAATATATGTATGTTATATTAAATGTCTCAATTCTCAATCATCTTTGAGTTTGTTAATTCTGTGGATGAATATTATGGGAGGTGATCTACTTTTCGTTCAAAAATTATATTTATAAGTTAAAATCGCCTATAATAATAGGTAAAGTAATATAATAATAAAAAACATATAATCAATAACTTGGTACAATTAATTGGTCAAAACACATTGATTATTTATTTATTTATCGCATTATTAGTGCATAAAAAATAATGACTATACTTTAATTCCAAATAAATTACTAAGATCAACTCTACCAATTAAAAAGTATTCATATTACCATCTCCATACTTATAAATTACGCAAGTAAACAAACATATGGTATGTATTTACATTGTATTACAATAGTTTGAAAAATTTACAATATATAGTTATAATTAAGGTTTTATTGCTATTTTCTCTTCCTCTCTCTCGCCTCTCCTCTTTCTCTCTGCAATCTTTTGTCAGATATACAAATACATATGTATATCAGTTGCATATATACAATTATTTGACAGATATATATATATAATTTGTCTTTCTCTACTTTCTGCCCTCGCCTCTCTCCTCCCTCTCTCGATATCGCTCACTCTCTCCTCCAGCTCCAAATTTCGTGCCAGATATACAAATATATATGTACATCAG
>JAPFFP010000001.1:36374839-36388301 GCA_026153255.1 Solanum medicagineum
CACATACAATTTGTCTCTCTCCACTCTTTGTCCTTCTGCTGGCCTCTCTCGATTTCACTCACCTCTCTTCTATAATACGTAGCTATGAATCATAATTTAGTAAACTACAACTATTTTTTACCTTATTATGTTTCAAGTGTTTGCTCTTTTAAAAAAATCCGCCACCGAGAAACGATACTCATGATTTAAGCTAGCTCATTGAGGTTCTTGCACCTTCTAGAGAATATAGTCAATTTAAATCTAACCTAATATTTTGTAAGGCGTACCAAACATCTATCTTATGAATATATTGGATTTTAATATCCCAATAACATTAAAGTGTATAAAATTCTTCACAAAATAAATGAATGAAGAATCAGGCGGGATATTGACAAGACAATGGAACAAAATTCAAAATCCATTTATGTAACTCTCCATGTTTCATTTTCGAATTGCCGTCATTGATAATTGACAATATAAAGTTTTCCAAATAAAATTTGCATAATTTTCAACTATATAAACATACCATTTGCCATCATTGATAATTGACAATATAAAATTTTTAACATGCATATAAAGTTTTTGTGATAAAAAATAATATTTTCATTGGAAATTAAAAATGTATTGTATAAATTGAGAGAAAAGTAATAGCTGAATAATTCAATTAACTTTTTTGCAGATATTTCCCAGTATTTATGGGTGTAGTCAGCAGTGATATTTCTCAATCCTACGTTACGTTCTTTTTACTTATTTACATAGTAGATTATATTAAATGTGTTTATTAAGACTGCATACATTAATAGAGCTAAAAGATTTATGAGAAATCAGGCGCTAACGATTCGGTAATAAACTGGTTCAAGTATTTGTTAAAAACATCTTTTAGATTAAAAAAACAACACAATCAACAAGTTTGTATACACCAGCAACGTACGTAGGACGTATGGAAGCTAAAAATATAATATCTGTAAGATATGTACCTACACATTAATTATAGGTCTCAGATCCTAATCCTAAAAAGAAAAGTATTTGGTAGGAAAGTCTTTCCTCTTTATTAGTTCTTACGACATAAATCAAGTTTGAAAACCAAACTATTGTTTAAAAAAAATTGCAATAACCACTAAAAATGTAGTAAAATGATGAGGGACTGAGGGTTTTTTTCTTTTAATCACAGATTGTGGCTAGATACGAAAAATCTTAAGCGTCGGATAAAATTCACAAAATGACCATCTTTTACCCCCTAATAGCCACTGTTGTAGAGTAACTTCAAATTCCATTCATAAAATTACGATCAAAGGTTTTATGATCATCTAGTTCATAAAATATGCACGTAGAGTATAAAAATATTTTTCACTATTTGAATAGTTTATATGAAAAAAAAAAAAAAAAAAAAACCTATATAGCGGTGGGAATAATTGGCAGCTCCATTACTTGCTAGGCAACCTTTGACATTCCCATTCACTCAACTGACATTGTAAGATATCCAATGGTTTGTAAGATACTTGGTAAGCTATGAACGGCTAAAATGCTTGACTCAATTTCTTCGGCTACTACAAACATTATTTCCTATAAATAAGGTTGTAACGTCCATGAGTTTTTTGTTTTCCATTTTCTTGGAATGCTACAGAGAAATTTGCGTTTGACCATTGCAAAACCCATACTGAATCATCCCCACCAACCCACCATCACTCCTATTGCCACCTCCTGACCTCCCTGTATGGCCAATTTCATCATTTTCCTAAACCCCCCTTAGGCAAACATTCTACTTCTTTACGTCTAGATTTATTAATTCCCCTGTATATTCATTTTGTGGTGTTTGAGAACATTGCAAGTCCGCTATTACGATGGCGGACATAGTGAAACAAATTCTAGCACGCCCAATACAATTGGCGGACCAGATAACAAAAGCCGCTGACGAGGTTTGTAATTTTAAGGCAGATTGTCTTGAGATCAAATCCAAAACAGAGAAGCTCGCCGCGCTGCTAAGACAGGCAGCGCGCGCGAGCAATGATTTGTACGAGCGTCCCACGCGTCGAATCATCGATGACACGGAGCAAGTTTTGGACAAGGCACTCACCCTTGTGTTCAAATGTTGTGCCAGGGGATTGAGTCGGGTTTTCACGATTATCCCAAATGCTGCATTGAAGAAAACGGCACAACAGCTTGAGAATTCATGTGGTGATGTTCAATGGCTGTTGCGTGTGTCCACTCCAGCGGATGATCGTGATGATGAGTATCTCGGGCTTCCTCCGATTGCGGCTAATGAGCCCATTCTGTGTCTCATATGGGAACAGATTGCGATATTGTGTACGGGTTCGTTAGAAGATCGTTCGGATGCAGCGGCTTCCCTCGTGTCGTTGGCTCGGGACAATGAGCGTTATGGGAAGTTGATTATAGAAGAAGGTGGGGTTGTACCGTTATTGAAATTGGCTAAAGAAGGACGATTGGAGGGTCAGGAGAACGCTTCGAGGGCTATTGGCCTTCTTGGTCGAGACCCTGAAAGCGTTGAACAAATTGTGAATGCTGGTGTTTGCTCTGTGTTTGCCAAGATTCTAAAAGATGGGCCTATGAAAATTCAGATTGTAGTGGCTTGGGCAATTTCAGAATTGGCTGCAAATCACCATAAATGTCAAGATCATTTTGCTCAAGCAAACACTATTAGGCTATTGGTTAGTCATCTTGCTTTTGAAACAATTCAAGAACATAGTAAGTATGCTATTGCTACCAAACACCAGAACATGTCGATACACGCAGCTGCGATGGCCCACTCTAATGGTTCTGGTGTTAGCAAATTCAGTGACACTGGAGGTAAACTTGATGATGATAAGGGTAAAATTCTTCACCCTATGGAAAATCAAACACCCAACCAAATGCATAGTTTGGTTGCGGCGTTGAAATCCCAGGCAAAGAATCAGTCCAACAATCCAGTAGTTAGTCCAAATCAACAGCAGCAGCGACAAAACCCGCATCAGCAGAAGAACCACCATGTCGGACTTAATGGGACTAGCATTAAAGGGAGGGAGTATGAAGATCCTGCTACAAAAGCTGAAATGAAAGCAATGGCTGCCAGAGCACTTAGGCATCTTTGTGCAGGAAATGTTAGCATTTGTAATCACATTACAGAATCACGAGCTCTTTTATGCTTTGCCGTTTTGCTAGAGAAAGGCCCTGATGAAGTAAAATATCATTCAGCCATGGCACTTATGGAGATCACAGGTAAGTGTGTCACATTCAGCTCACAGAATTATATTCACGCGTTAATTATGCATAACCAAAGCTAGCCCGTCCAAATTTCTTTTAAGAATTGTTTGATTAATTCTTGATTAATCAATGGAAAGGGAAGGTTGGATTTAGCTCAACTCGTTCGTTTGACACTCCTAAATGCAGGAGTTGCTGAGCAAAATTCAGATTTGAGACGTGCTGCTTTCAAGCCGACTGCACCTGCTGCCAAAGCTGTGCTTGATCAATTCTTGAGAATTATCAACCAGGGAGATTCAGAATTGCTGTATCCAAGCATCAAATCTATAGGGCATCTGGCCAGGACCTTTCGAGCAACAGAAACCAGAATCATTGGTCCATTGGTGGCTCTGTTAGATGATAGGGAACCAGAAGTAACTAGGGAAGCTGCTATTGCACTCAGCAAATTTGCTTGCTCTGATAATTTCCTGAGAGTCAATCACTGCAAGGCCATAATTCAGGCAGGAGGCACCAAACACCTTGTTCCACATGTCTACTTTGGAGAACAAATGGTTCAGATTCCTTGTTTGATTCTCTTGAGTTATATCGCAACTCATGTTCCAGACAGTGAGGCATTAGCTGATGACAATGCACATATAGCGTTGGAGTGGGCTACAAAGCAGGGACACCTAATGCAAGATCCTATAGTTGAAGAACTAGTGAACCAAGGCAGAGAAAGCATGGAACTTTATCAGTCCAGAGGCTCACGCCTGTGAACCTAGCAATTTGTATAATGCGTCTCAACTTTAGGTACTTTAAACTTTCTACTTTTTTTCAGTTATGTTGGGAGTGCATGCAATCTCTATGAGGTAAGGGTAAGATTTGAATACATTCCACTCTCCCCGATCCCCACTTGTAGAACCACGTCGGGTGTATTGTTGATGGAGTGTATCCAAGATTAGCTTCATTGTACATTGACTAACATGTTCTCGATGTGAATCTCTCCTAAACACAAAAAGATTTGGGTTGTGGTAGGCTGATAAACGACATAAAGCCAATCAACAGTTATGAATAATCATTAAGACCTGCTCACCTAGAAATGTGTTGCATCAGACATTAGAGTCTAAAAATTGCAGACCCTAACTTATTTGGGATTGAAGAGTTGGTGTGTATGTTATGGTCGTCGTTTCATATTCTATGCTTGTTTTCCTTTCAGTTGCAATGAATGAAGAATAATCCAGCGATCTGCTGCAATATGTTATTTCCATTTACCTCGAGTTTGATTCAATTTTGCAAGTGTTATCATGGTTTAGGTTGAAACTGGAGGCCCTCTTTATGATGGACCCAAAGTTGATGATATCAATTGTGTAAACCAAAGAAAGACACCTACCAAATGTAAAGGCAAATGGAGATTCAGATACAGTGTAGAATTTTTGGAGCAGTGGTTAGAGATAGGTAATCAAGGCATAAATGAACAAAACTGGTAGGTCTTGCATTGGAAGTCGAAATGGTTGGAGACGTGGCCTCTTTGATTACTCAACTGTTCCCTCGAGACTATTTTAGATGTAATTCATTCCTCACTTGTACTCTTCTTTAGTATCCTGAATTTTGCACTTGTACTATAGTTAGATCATGTACGTTTACCCCTCAAAAAATGTCAGTGTTACTGCACTATACTTCTTCAGTTTGCACTAAACCATAAATGGTCCTTCAAACAATTAAACATCAAAGCAAAGAAAACTTGCTTCAAAAATACCTTTCTCAATACTTATCTCTACTAGACGAATCACTGACGAAAAGAGTCGAAAGTTATTCCATCAGCCCCAACCACTCGATAAATATCTCCCATATTCATCAACAGCATAAAGAACTTGGTATAAAACAATTTTGTTAAAGCATAGTCAAAAGAAGCAACACAAATACACATAAAAAAGGGCATTTCAAACATAAATGGAATACACCCATGTCTCCCTCAACACACAAAAAGCATCAACTCAAAGCTGTAAATAGTACACAAAGCTCGATTTTGAACAATACAGAGAAAGAAATCAATATAGCAACCATAAACAACGAACATGAATACATACGAATTAAAGGGATAAAGATTTAAGCGGCTGGTTAATTGATATTGCTTCGAAAACATGTATCCGTACATGTACAGAGAGTATGCATTTCACCATCAACAAAATAAGACTCCCCATTACTAAAAGCTTCAAAATATTACTACTAAAGAGCTGAAAATATAAAAGCAAACATATCCGATGAAACACTAGAGATGAACAACGGAAAACATAACTTGAAACATAAAAGCATAAAGGGCTTCAGGCCATCATCAACGCCCACCACTGCTGCATTCACGGGCGAAGTGACCTTCCTCGCCACACTTATAGCAGCCACCGCCACCGCCTCCGCCAGAGTACCTACCACCTCCGCCTCCGCCTCCACCTTGGCTGCAGTCCCTAGCAAAGTGACCGGACTCACCACACTTAAAACAGCCACCGCCTCCACCACTGCCGCCGCCGTAGCCACCGCCGCCTCCTCCGTAGCCGCCACCGCCACCATATCCACGGTTGCCTCCACCGTAGCCTCCACCGTAGCCACTGTCACCGCCGCCATATCCACGGCTACCTCCTCGGCCACCTCCGTAGCCACCATCTCGGCCTCCACCACCGCCGCCACGGGATCCTCCAGAGAGCGCGGCTCCGTTAGGGCCGGTGACTTCAACAGCCTTGGTACGGCCATCGTTTCCAGACTCCACCTCGAACTCAACAGCCTCCCCTTCAGCAAGGCTGCGAAACCCCTCAGATCTGATCCCTGACTGATGAACGAACAGATCGTCGCTGCCGTCATCAGGAGTGATGAACCCAAAGCCTTTCTGGTCACTGAACCACTTCACCGTCCCTTTGGCCCTCTGTCCTCCCTCACCCGCCATTTTTTCACTCACACAAAGAAACCCTAAAAAAACCCTTCTGTGTTCCTTTGGAATTGTCACCGTGCCCTTTCACACAAAGGGGATGCCTAAGTTATATAGTGAGAGCCTCAGTGCCACATTTACTGGGCCCATCAACGCTGTGGGCCAGGACGCCTAAAACGTAATTACACTTAATTTTAATCTTTTTTTGCTCTTATTTTTTAAATTTGTTTTCCTTTTTAAATCTTTTTTGTTCCTCTTATTTAAAACTTTTTCCCCATTTTTCATGTCTTCTTCCTTTTTTTTTTAATAATCTAATTTCATTTTAATCCTTATAATTGTCTCTCTCACCTTTTTTTCCCATCTTTTTTGTCCTCTTTTGTTAATTTTTTCCCTCAAATCGATAATCTGATTTCATATATAATTTTTTACTCTTGTCTTTTCATTTCCTTTGGCGACTCCTTTTGTCCTATTTCATGAATTTTTACTTTGAAAATGTTCTCTGAATGAAACAGTACTTAATGCAATTTATTTATACAAGTCTACTATTTAGTATGAAATAAAGTGCAAAATTGATTACTTTCTAACAAAATATTAACTAGTAAATATTTACAGCACATAAATAAAATATAGAGAAAAAGTTCAAAAAGAATCTGTGGAGGGGTCATTATTCCAATGTGATGAGGTATAAAGTTGTTATGCTGTATGGGACCTCATTCACTAAGAAATCCTAGAAAGAAAATTGTTAAATTGTGGAGCTATTTATCAAAAATGAATCCAATTTTATGTATTTAGATTTAATGAATCAGTAACCCAAACTATTAATTCAATTATCTCATTTTATTTTCTGAAAATTACTAATGAATTCATCCTCATTTTCTGCTAGTATACTGATATCATATAGAACTGAGTTTAATCTTCTGTGATATTCAATTAGTTGATCAATATATTGATATCCTATATCATATTGGAATACACATTTTTTTAATAAAATAAAACAAATAATCAAGAAAAGATGTATTAAAGTCATAATTTTATTTATTAAACTCTTAACTATGATAGTATTCATAGACGCTTATGGTATCAAGCTGTAATTAAACAATCTTTTCATCGAAGAACCACGTGATCTAATTTTATGCAATCAGAGTTTATGTGTTATAATGGGGTATCAAGTAAAACAATTGAATAGTATTTAATTGAACTTCTACCTCTTTTGATATCATTAAAATATATATACACATACACACACTTTGTTGGTATCAAATGATTTCACCGATGTATTCTCTCTTCCTTGTTGATACCATCAGAGTATACGTATGCTCTTACAGCATCAAACACGTGAGAAAGTTAAAACTAGAGGCTACAAAAAATAAAAGAATATCCATTCGTAAATAATTTTTCTTGTTGGGTACAAGTATTCTTTTCCCATCCTATAAAAGATGTTTGTGCCGATCATTTTCTGAACTAGAATCAAGAGAGGATGAGAGAAAAAAGGGATCAAAATGCCCCTCCAATAAAGTTGCTCGGGCTTTTCATTCTTCCCCTCTCCCCTGCATTACTCCCTTTTTATTGTGTAAATCATCAAATCAACAGGCTAATACATTATAAAATGACAAATTTATTTATTAATCGCGTATATTCGTGACAATTAAGGGCCAACTAGCACTTTTAACAGATTTTCACATATTAAAATAACTCAATTTATACTCATTCATTTATTAAAATATGAATCATTGACTAGTCTTTGAGTAACAGTGCTAAATTATAATTTTGAGTTGAGATATTACGTGGCCTATTTATTAGATAGTCTTCACTTAGATTTACTAGTCATAGAGTAATATTCAAGGGCATTTCTATAGTTAAGCATAAAAAAAAAATTTTACGAACTCGAGTCTCGATCTAAATAATTTTTACATAAATTAGGTTTGAAAATTATTTTATTCAAAAGTGTTTTGAAAAAAGAAATATTTTGATGAGAATTAGTTTGTGTTTGTCCAATAAATTAAAAATTATTTTTATGAAGCAATCAATGTCTTGCTAAGTTTTATTTTTATTTATTACCTTCAAGTTCGACTAAAAATTCGAATTCTCTCCGAGAAGTACCACATTGAAGGGAGATACTAAACTTTTAAAGTATTTCTAAGTATATTTTAAAAAAACTAAATCTTCATATTTTTCTACCTTCTCAAAAAAAGACCAAACGTCCATTTTTTTTGTTCAAAAATAAGTTTTTAGGAGGCTAAACAATGTGCAAATTTTGAAATGGCACTATCGCGCATGTGATACTTTACTTTAAAATTCTTGATCTATCTCAAATAATCACTAACGTTTTAATCTCTAATCTAACATTTCTCATTTAGAACTTAGATCAGAATATTTATTAAATATAAAAGAATAGATAAAATAAAATTTATTGAATTCACCTTTCCAAAAAATTTCCTTAAAAACTAGAAGATGATTGATTAGATATTACCCATTTCCATGGTCCCACAAGTTTGCAATAATAGGGGTTAGGAACAAGTCAAAATGTAGTCAAAACATGAAGGTGAATGGTCAAATTATTTGATTTGTATTCTTTATGTATTAATTGTCAGTCATTTTCCAATCCGTATCAATGTTGGATGCTCTAGGGATGTACCTTTCAACTTTAGGATAGATGAATATCTTGAAAATCTTAGTTCTAAATAGTTGAAAATTTAATTAAAATAATTTTCTTTCGAAGAAATTTACAAATCACAAATACATCAATTATAATAATACTCTATGAGGTCATTTGGTAAAGTATATTAATAACAACAATTCATGCATTAATGTGATGTATTAGTAGTATACTCTTTCATGTTGTTGTATAACTAGTGCTTGTATTTGTTATACACTTTATTGTGTATTAAGGTCATATTACTAGTACTATGGGTTTTAGGTTATTAATGCAATGCTTTTGATACATTAGCATAATTAAAGACTCAATTATCCCTTAAATTTTTTATAATTGTAGAGGGTATATTTTTAAATAAAATTTCTTATCCAATGCATGCTATTTTTATGCATCAAACAAAACAATGCATAAAAATATGTAGAGCTTACACAAATCTCATACTTATTGGAGTTAATTCTAACTAATACCAACTTTTTTCAAAATTACCAAAAATCCGTTCTTTTTTATACAAAAAAGGAAACCAGTGATACATGTTGAAAAGATAAGAATATTAAAGAATTTTTACTATGATACATGGAGAAGTAGGAGTTGTAATTTGTATCAATAGGTGTTGCAGTTTTGTATCACTTTAGAGATTGTGTAATTTTTTAAAAGAGTCGGGATTATATGAAATTATGTAGACATAGGTTGTATATTTCTGTAATTTTATAATTACCGCAAGTATAACTAATACATTTATTACTAATGCAAGTGTAATTAATACACTCTATTTAACATATGATAGCATTATACAAAGCTCCACTCTCTGAAGGACAAGAATGAAGCTTAGAAGATCAAAGGAGGCCTATAACAAGATCTCAAACCAACGAGTTTAATGATAAGCTCAATGGGCTTCAATTGTAGATCCAAAGGTGTCTTGTTGGGGAAGAAGAGCTAAAGCCCAAGAAGGATGAATTCTCCAAATGGTACAATTATTTGCTGGTCCAAATTCAATTACGAGATGAAGAATTTTAAGGTTAAATTTCATGCAAATAAGGCCAAGAAGAGTCTAAGAATCATCCACAACAAAGGTTGCTTTCTGCCCAAGTTTGCAAAGAAGACTAGTCAAACTTTTCAAATTTGTTAAGATTCTTTTCCTAGTTGGGTTTTTCCTTTCCTTATTTATATATAGGTTATTAATGTCTTCCTTGTTCTATTTAAGGTATCCTAGTACCATTTAATGTTTTCCTAGAACTACTAAGTCTATTCCTAATTAAGGTAACTTTATTTCCTTTCAAGAGTAGGATTTACCTTGTAATTTTCTTTCTAGGTTTTGGATACTCCTTGGGCCTAACCCAAGGAGTCTTGGACATCCAAAGACCCTATATAATATATATATATATATATATGAGTCTTTTTTCTTTTATAAAAGACAATTAGATTGATATTAATAATATTTGAAAGAGTTCTATTGAACCTTTGTGACTTGTTCTTTGAGAATTTATCTTTAAACCTTTATTAGTTCATAGTTTGAGGTATAAATTACTTTCTTCTTGTGATATTTTTGATTTCTTTTTGGTATTCTTTAGAAGGTGATTAGTTTACATGCTAATTATAAAACAGTCAAGATCCAAATCTAACGTTTTGATTCGTTTTTCTCAAGTAAAGGCGTTAGATTTCTTCCATAAATCTTTACGTTGTTGCTTTGATCTCGTCAAGGCCTTAGAATATCAATTTCTTAGAAATTCTTATATCTTTCCTTTGAATTTCCCATATCTTTAATTAGTTTTTATCTTTTTTGTGTTGTTGCTTTTGCATTCTATTATTCACTCTATCTTAATATTGTTTCTAACCTCGATCCAATCATTGTCTTTATACATTCTACCAAACGATCCCTGTAGGTATAGTTTTCCTCATTACACTCCATAACTATAGTAAAGTTTGCTATGGAAGAACTCTTTTGTACATTAGTTATTGCCTTTTAAAGATTATACAAATCGATTTTTAAAACAGAATGCCTAAAATTGTGAATATTAAGTTGTTTAAATGGAAATGGATTCATGATTTAAGGAATTTACATACCTAATAGAATGTGTTCCCTAAAATGAGTTCTTCAGGTTAGTTTAGTAATCAAGATAGTTTGTGTGAAACTTTTAATAGGTTTATTGATTATACATTTTTCTAGAATTTATATATAGGGAAAATGTTATATTTGATTATATGGTCGAAATACAATTCTTTGTATTTATTATTGTGGAGTTCAAATTGAATTTGTAATCTCTAAATGTATATTTGAGATTCGTATTAGTGATTTTTGTAGAAGTATATTTTTGACGTTATATATTTTTATGGTGATATCATGTTTGTATATTTAATTTGGATATGTATATATAAGTTCAGTTATTTTTAGAAAAAACATTGTCAATATACAAATGATATACGTATATATACAAGCATCTGTAAACTTATATACAATGTCAATGTAATTTTTGTTTTGTATGGCAATCCTATATTTAATTATCATATGTATATAAGTATAATTACAATTTTTTTTTTACAAAAAAAGACTATACATATAAAAATGATATATATGTGGAAAACTGTGTTAATCTGTATATGATTTTATATTACTGTACGTTATATTTGTATGTATATATATATATATATACACGAATGCCATATGGAATTATTTGTATAATATATATGGGTTAAGGATATATGCCAGTAGTTAATTGTATGTATATTGACAGTTATACAAAATTAAAGTTATACAGACAACTATATACAAAATTAATTAATACAAAATACAATTATATACAAATTGAATTTACAGTTAATAGCTGATGTTCTTCTGATATATTTACATATGTATATAAGTTACTGATTGTATATGTATATAACTGATTTTCTTTCTCTGTTTTAGACTATAATTTTGTAATCTCAAATCAACAAAAACAAGACCCACAATTGGAATCTCCGATTAAAATGTCTAGTAAGTACAACTAGACCAAGAAGAAGAAGCGGCAGAAGAACAATAACAAGAACAAAAAAGAATGCAAATAAATAAAATAGATGTATGAGTATCTCTTTGTTCTTCAACTCTCATGCATGAATTTTGAACCCAAAGGGTAACGATTCTTTTTTTTCTTTTTCAGTCAAAATCAAAGAATAAAGAATAAATTGAAAAACAAAAAATAAATCAAAGATTTTTTATTGCCAAGTCAAGTTGTATATGACAATAAAATTGAAGAATAAAGATGAAATATTATAAAATTATGATGAAAATGTAAATATATATAAACAAAAAAAAAAAAATGACGATTACCAAGCAATAAATTCCAATGGAGAAAAAGTACGATTTGGGGGAAATGGATAATTTGGGGATGAGATAGAAGATTCAGAAATGAAAATAATAATATGGTTGACACAACTAAGGAACAAAATTATTTAACGGAGAAAGAAAATATAAATAGAGATTAACCAATGATGTCGAGCTAAGAGCACCTTCATTCCTAAACAACGAGTTCTTTTTAAAATATTTATATTTTAATTTTTTATATAAATTAAATTAGTGGATTCCATAATTTATGATGAAATATGCCCATTATTTATAATTAATTAACATTGTACCTTTTTTATATAATAACTAGTAAATGTTCGCCGATCCATGTGATAATACTTTTCTTTTCTCCCTTTTTAACATTTTACTGAAGAAATTTAAGTCACTCTTCTCTTTCTTTGGAGTATTATAAGCATTTGACATTCCAATATTCATCAACTATTAAGAGTTTTTCAAATCTCAAAATTCAAATTTAAAATATTTAAGCTAATAAAGATGAATTTCATACACTCCACATCTTAAGGAATGCCACTGGGTGACTTCAAATACTAACTATAATATCATCTAACAAAATAGAACAAAAAGTTGCAAAATCTCTTTCTCTAGAAACATGTCGCATATTACATTAATGAACCAACACTAACCAAATCCACAAATCAAGACATTGGGGGGTTGAAGATTGTAGTGACTTAGCAAATCTACACATACAACCCATCTATTGTTTCAACTCATAATGTCGTGCCAATTTAGGGTCGAATAGGTCTTTTAACCCTCTTTAATCTCTGGCATGATGGTGAGGACCTCATAGGTGGTGATGGTGAGTGAGGTTGGCGGGAGAAGGGCGTGGAGCACCAGCATGAGGGAGGAATGGTGGCGGGGATCCCGGTGGAGGTGGACATTGGTAACACTTGGTGAAAAGACCAAATGTGTCAATTTGATGAATGAAATTGGTCATGCTAGCCCAACCACCAAAGCCAAATCCAACAATCAGTACCCAAACCACCACAAATATGTTTATTGTAAACGTTCCGGCCCAACGTCCCACGAATTTTGGTGGTTGCTCAACCGCATTCTGCATAAAATCGTAACAAATAATTTAGTGTAAATATTTATTCATTGAAGTAAAATCTGTATCGTCAATGTTTAAAATATTTTTATACTACCAGGTCATTCAACTAAACCCTACGTGTAAATAAGACATGTTATCTATTACTCCAGAAATAAAAGTGACCTGATAGATTTATCTAGATTCACCTAGCATTATGTGAGATGTGACCGAACACCTAGCTCCAAGGACAAAATAGTCCTTCTCTCATTTCACCACACTATTATTGTATGTGAGATGTCAAAACTTTATAAACTCTTTCTTTTTATTGGGAATCATAATATAAGATTCTTTTATTTATTTTTTCTATTTTTGCAA
>JAPFFP010000001.1:36388401-36426450 GCA_026153255.1 Solanum medicagineum
CAAAACTTTATAAACTCTTTCTTTTTATTGGGAATCATAATATAAGATTCTTTTATTTATTTTTTCTATTTTTGCAATAGTACTATAAATTACCGGCAAATTTAAGAGATTGGTACCTCTCGGGCTGCAGCAGATTTAAATGTGAACATGTGAGCGAGAGCAGGGATAATGTAGACGGTGAAACTAACGAGGAGGGAGCCGACGGAGGAGTTTATAGGGCCAAAGAATGGGAAGATTATTGCCAGAAACCATATCGGAATCACCACAGGCAAGCGTGCCGCCGCCCTCTTGCATAGGCTCTTGCACTCATGCAACCCTATCGCCTTCTCCCATACAAAATACAATGGTGTGCATGCAAAACCAAATGTTATGAACTGCAATAAAACAACTCAAAAGTTAGATTTCATTCGCTTTCACTTGTTCACTGTACTAAAAATAGATTTCCAACATTAGTTATTCACTCTATAAATCATAGACATAATTTTACACTTAATTCCTAATTTACCATTATAATTAATTATAATCATTTCCTTGTTACATTTTTCAGTATTCACTATATTCAAAAGGTAATTTAGTAAAAGTATCATCTATCATGTTAATCCTTGTGTCAAAACAACTATTATTAGAGGGAAAAAGTATATTTTTGTATACTGAAGAGAGATGATAAGTGTAATTAATTAAGGAAAGTAAAGAGAAGTGCCTGATGAATGAGCATGAGGATAACTGCCATGTCTCTGAATGGTGATCTAGGAAGAAGAGAGAAGGCATTGGAGTGATCAAGTAGCAAATCTCCAAAGGCCCAATAAACTGATGCTGCTGATGGAAGGGTCAGCGTTAACACATAAAGAGTTGCCCATAAGTAAATTGCTTTAAACTTTTGGGGTTTCCACATAGCGTGCATTATTTCTCTGCCCAAAATAAACAAACAATTAACTTTACATTTCCTATTTTATTCATTATCACATAAATATTTATTGACTCATAGTTTCAAAAGCATTTCTTTCATATTTACACATCAGGTAATTAATCTAATGCTCTCTTTATTTTGAAAAAGAATGAACTAATTTGATTTACACGAAGTTTAAAAAATATTTTTTAATTTTATAGACTTTAACATGTCAAGTGAAAATTTAAAATCATTAAAATATTTTTATCAAAGAAAATAAATTATTTTTTTTTAAACAAAGTAATTCTAGAAAGTAATATTTTTTTCGATGTACGTACAAGCTACTGACTATCTACTTCAATTAAATGTCTTTTACAGATGACAGAAACTAAAAATCTAGTAGAGTAAATATCAAGATTTATTTGCAGTCCCTTTGATAGGACTTTAATTAATTCTTTTTTCCTTGGTTAATGGTTGCTTTAAATTATGTTAGAAAACAGCAAAAGAACATAAAAGGAAGAGATGTTCAGAGCATTTAACCATTCATTGATTCAGTAACAAAAAAAGCAAAAGTGATTCAAAAAAGATATTTTGCTTTCTAACTCAAAAAGGGTTCATAGGAAGTAATCACTTTTTTCTTCCCATGCCTGAGAAAAGGCACTCTGCCAAATTGAAAACAATTAATTTTAAAAAATGCAGAATGCATGTAAAAAGCTAAAGTAAAAGTTAACAGGTTATATGTACATTTGTATAGAGAATAACAATAATAGTGTTTTGACAAGGATTGGTCACCACGTAGTAAATGTTAAAGTTTTGACGGAATATTTAATCTCTCAGACAAAATAATATATACTCGTTCCGTCTCAAAACTAATATATCTTATTTTAATTAAAAATAATTTAACTTTAAAATTTTATTTTTACACTTATTAAAATAATGGTTAACCACACAAATATCTCAGAATAATTTTACACCACGAATTTCAAAAATCATTTTTTTCTTTCTTAAATATCGCGTAAGTCAAAAAGTGTGATATATGTTATATAGTCCACCTCTTCAGAATGTCGAAAATAGTATAGGTTAAGTCATTTTCACACAATAATAATAATATTAAAAAAAATGAAATACTCAATTTGGAGTAAATTCAGATGATGTTTCTTACACAGTGACGGCATGTCCACCAAATGTGTAGAGAATGTTTGTTGCTCCTGTGAAGTATAGAACCATTTTTGTTGGACCTGAATGCTTCACTCCCTCCACCTGATTTTATTAGAAGAAATAAAATTCAGAATAATTTAATAGGATAAGAAAAGAATCGTAACGCTACCTAATAAAATTCTTGAAATTTAATACCTGCCCATGGAGTAGAGACGCGACAGTAAGATACCAAGCAGTGTAAGTGGTCATTAATAAGCCAAGAAAAGACCAGATTCGGTAGTTGTGAAAAGAGGGAATGAATACTGTAGTTGCACAACAAGCTCCAAATATATAAGTCCAAGTTCTTTTGTCCAAATTATCATTAATGTAATATATATTGCTGCAAAATTTCACTTAATTAATTAACATCAGTAGGAAAACAAAAACAGAAAGGGGGCAGGTAAAATATTTAAAGAAACAAACCTTGCACAGGCTATAAGTTGAATGACAGATCCAAACAGAAGAAAAGTGCAATTAAATGCCAAACCAACGTTCCTCCAATGTTTTCCGAGTAACCCATCAAGAACTTCAAACCACTGTACAGTGTACACACACAAAAAATAAAATAAAATGCCATAGTTTAATTAGAATGCCATGTGAAAAAATGGATTTATACAGTTGTCCTTTCCGTTTTGTGTCGTAGACAAATGTCGGAGCGTCCTGATATTTAAATAAAAGATAAAACACCCTTTCGAAACCAGAAAAGTTCATCGAAAAATTCTGCATACGCTACTTGATTTGGTTACCTGAATGACATGATTTCTGAAATCGACTTTTTCTCTTTCCTTTCTAGTTCGATACTCAACGTAGAGAATGCTAATGAGATAAGCAGTCCAACTGCCTAATAAACCGTAGAAGAGTTGAAATGTGACGCCAGAGAGCATTCCCAGTTGAGAAAATGAGTATGGTAGTGTCAATAACACTTGAGCTACCTGAAATTAATTAAAAGTAAATTGTTTATTTCAAAGCTTAAACTCGTAACTAATGAAAATGAATAAAATTAGTACCTGATTAGAAGCACAGCTAAACCAAGCATCATAAGCAGAGCCACCATGCCAGAATAAGTTAGAAATTTTGGATTTGATGTCATTGTTACTAGGCTTTCCTTCACTCTCCATCTCAACATAATTTCCTACTATCACTGTTTCCACTACTTTGTCTGAAGATTCCATCTTTTTTTTCTTCCTACTAGTGATCAAATGGAATTAAAACAGAGTTGAGTTGGTTCTCTCATAATACTGGTCTATGCTATATTTATATTGAGAAAAATGTTTGTTTTGTTGCGTGGGCCTTGACCACAGACCCCACACTCCCTCACCCCGTCCTTTTAGCTTTTCATTTTCCCAAAAAAATAAAATGTGGAATTGGTGTTCTTTCAAGAAGTGAAAATTCGTGACTAGGGTTGATTAGAACGTGTCCAGTAGTTGTAACTTAAAACTACAAGTGCATATTGTTTGGATGCTTATTTTACTAGCTAGTACCTAAATGTTGATATACGTCTAGCGAAGTCAGAATTTTTAGTAAGTATTTAAAATATGAAAAAATAATTGATAAAGAAGTTAAAAAATTTTCGCTATTTACTATTTACATACTTCTCCTTTTAAAAAGAATGATTTACTTTCACTTGATACAGAGTTTTAAGAAAAGAAATAAGATATTTTAATCTTATGATCCTAAATTAAAGTTGCGTTAAATGTACCAAAGTATTTTGAATCTTGTAACCTTAAACATTTCATATGAAAAGTTAAAATTAAAGTTTTGTCCAAAAAAAATGAGTTTTTTTTTTTACATAAAGAAATAATTTATAAATTTTCGTCAAGACGAATTTGAGTGAACCCTAATGCTTCCTAGCTCTGATTCTATCTAAATGAGATGATATTTTATACTATGGTACTCATATTTTTTGTATTAAGAGAAATATGGTAAGTTGGTGAAGAAATAGTTACATAAAAAATATTTAATATAAATCTACAAAAATACCATGTCGGTGGGAGTGAAGGGCAGGAGTAACTGTGGGGATGGGGTGTATGATGTTTTTGAAGGGTGAGAATTCATGTGTAGATTGAAACGATTAGAATGTGTCCACTAGTCGTAACGTCAACTACAAATAGTTGAATGTTTGTTATATTGAAAATCGTTACAATTTATTTTAATCCAGTTCGTAACGTATCATATTATGTTATTATTATTTTAATTACTTTTTCTCTGTTATGTATAACGAAATGTCTGAAAAGAATATTTAAGTGTGAAAGCTAATTTAAATATACAAGCAGACACATATTTGGTTAAAAGTGTCGATAATAAGGTTTAGATCATTTGGTGAAAATATGTTGATTAAAAAAATTGTATTAAAATGTTCGAAATCTCTTAAGATATTCCAAGAAAATACAAATTTAGAAATAGACCAATAATTAGAAGTTACTTCGTGTTAGGAAGAGTATTTGAAGATTACAAATGTTATTAATCAGATATGAAATAGTAAGACTTTATCAAATTTTAAAAAATGCATATAAATTATTTTGTTTGTCCACTTTTACTTGATTATTATAGTAAAAAATACAGTAAATAAACATTTTCACTAATTCAATTTAGAAATTTAAGAGATAATTTGTCATTTCATACCTATGTTATCATTATTATAAGAATTACTCTCCATTTTCTCATATTAAAATGACTAGTAACACTACTTAAAGATGATATATTAAAATTCTTATTGTTTATTTATCACTTCTTAAGAAGTATGCTAAATCAAATATATATGAACAAGTAAATATAAGGAGTATAATATTATAAAGCGGGATAATCAACTTATAGATTTTAACATATAAACACTTTGATATGTTAAGCACCTTAGTAGTAACTCTTTGAACTTAGAAAAGGTTTGATTTTGGGAAAATGTATAAAAAACTTGTTTTATAGGTTCCAAGATGAAACAGTCCAACTTTGTGAGCTTTGACGAATGTCGATGGTTTTCGTGCCCAAAGCAATTGTTCCTATGATTAAATCTTTAGTTTTAAGTAAATTAAATTGAATAAACATGATTAAAAATATTGTCTTTTAGTGCAGAGCTTAATGTAATTATGGGAGCGTGACTGCCTTCTTTGCACGAGTGGGTTTCTCTTCTTCCCATGATATATTATTTGGACAAATATAAGATTTCATTAATTTAGCCTAATCTATGTATTTTTAAAGTAAATACAATCTAAATCACATTCTACTTTTAATGATTCTAATTCTTTTTTATATGATGTGGTAATGACGTCAAATTATATGTCACTAAGAGTAATAACCTCTTCAAACATCTTTTTGCATTATAAGTTTGGCAAAAGCCAATTGTTTAGGTGTGTATCTATACTTAAATAATAGTAGTAGATTAGCACTATAAAATTTTCTTTTCGTTGTAAGTTTTTATTCTACTTCATCCTTTTTTGTTATGACTAAGAGTTCTCACAATTCAAGTACAACGAAGTAATTATCAGGAACACACGATACAATTATTCAAAATTCATGCTATCATTAATCGAGCTAATAATCTGTTATGTCAGTTTCAAAAGTCAAATAATTTAAATTATAATTAACATTATAAGATATAATTATGAAAAAAATTAAATAATTTATGATATTTTATGTGTAATTTTTAAATGTTTATATCATAAAATATTAAGTGAATCTAATTTTAACATCGAAATTTAGTTAAGACTGACCTTCAAAAACTAAATATAACAACCAATCCCAGACAAAAGGCGTAACATTTTATGTTTGTTCTTTTCCTTGTACAACAACAACATACCCAGTAGAATTCTACAAGTGGAGTCTGGGAAGGATAGAATGTACGCAGACCTTACTACTACCTCATAAAAGTAGAAAGACTGTTTCCTGGGTTGTTCTTTTCCTTGTAATTTATAGAATTGAGTTCAACTTTTAATCCGAAAATATCTCTTCTTTCTTTTTTAAAAATTTAACGGATTATTTAAATGTCACATGAAAATTACACAACTTAAATAAAGTACTCCGTATATATTGTGTCGATATAAATCGAATTACACCCTAGTGTCAAGTTTGGATGGAAAAAAAATGAAACAAGCCGCCAAGGAATGCACACAATGAATATGTTGTTTTGAGATTTTGATTTTGAATTTAGAAAAATTCATAATCAAAGTATTTATTTAAATTTTATGTGATGTGAATTCAAATAAATCAATATCATATGAACATGAAACAACTAAATAGAATTTTAAAGAAAAAGTTGAAAACGAGAGAATTATAGCAAAATCGACCGTATGATTAGAGGCAAAGGGGCGTGGTCGCTTTATAGCAAGAAGAAGAAGAGAAAAAAGCTGCTTTTATCACATGGCCTTGGGGGGGGGGGGTGGAATACTTTATTGTCTCGAAAATTTCATCCAATCCATTGCTTCTTTCGATTCTACATTACACATTTTGAAAATTAAGTATACCATATAAATTAAAATTTTTACTCCGTTTAATTCGTCTCAATTTACATAATTACTTTTTTGAAAATTAAAATTTTCTTTTATCGAAATTTTAAATTTGTATTAATCATATTTTATATGTTCAATTTTATGAAGGAAGGTGAGATAATGAATCCTTCTCTCTATATGCTCTTAAACAATTTCACTCATAAGCAAATTTTTGTGGTTGATTAATATATTTTTGCTTGAACTTAACTCTTACTATTTTCTAAATTAGGATCATATACTTTATGCCCCAATTACCCATACAAAATCATGTTTTCTTTAACACTATTATCTTCACACATTTTAGAGACATAAGGACAAACTTAATTCTTTGAGAATTGTAAGAGCATGTGCCTTTGAAACTGCGCTTTCTCGTGTAATTCCTTCCATCTCTTTTATCCACCATTTTTTTTACTAATGTTACAGTAATTTGTTTATTTTGCTAAACATGCTTCCTTATTGATACCAATGAAACACAATATACAATTAGAAGTTTTAACTTCCAGTCCCATCAGATATAAAATTATTTTTATTAAAGAGTGCTTGAGATTTTTCAATACAAATTTAAATTTAGTGAATCGTAGAAGACACTAAGTTAGAGAAAAAACAATGAAAGGCAACAAAACTGTCCCAAAACCAAGACAAGAAGAAAGAATAAAAGGACAAGTGCTTTTATCATAAATAAAACAGCAAAAAGTGATAAAAGTTATAGCATATTTCACCATTCCCTCAGAAAAGTTAGGGGGACTAAATAGAGCATATTGATTGCTAGTGCAAGACAAAAAGAAAATTCACAAAAGAAAAAGTGCTTAAATACATATTTGTTTAACCTGCATTTTTATTTTCATTTTTTGTTTAGAAGGCAAGATATTTTTTTGTTACTATTCAGTCCCCCAGAACCTTTAATTATATGTGTCTTCTGCTTTTCACAGAGCTCTTTCTGAATTTGAATGTGTCACCTAGAGTTATCATTGATAATTTGCAATATTATGATGCTAAAACATAATAAGGTCAGAATTCTTTTAAATAAAAGTTCATGTAGTATTTTCAATTATAAATAATAGTTTACGACATTTATGGTTTTTCTTTGTTTAAGAGGCCGCTTTACAACAAACCACAGTTTAATTCATCGATCGTTTTTAAATTTACTAATGCGATAGCTAACTTATATGATACCGGTTGGCTTCGTAACGGATTAGTGATTATCGATGGTTATCCTTTAATTTCTATGGTACTTTTTTTCCGACGAACACATAGTCATATTTTACAAAAAAGATGACTTCCTTTTCATTGTATGAAATGCACTGAGCCATTGGGTAGTGAAAGAAAAAATACTAATACTAAAAATACTTTAACTTATCTTATGCAAAATGAATAAAGCAAAATATATATAGTTATAGAAAAATAAATAACTTTTCCATTTAGGAGTTAGCACTAACAAAGGAAAAATATATAATTATCCTTGAATATTATGGTAAAATACTAAATGATGCTAATACACACAAAATAAAAATGTGAGTGGGATAATTTTTAACGGGTCAACAATTTACCCAATAAGAAGATTGAATAATCCATCCCCACACCAATAAGCCGTTAATTATATAATTTTAATCCGTTTCCCAATCATTTAATTATTCAATAACTCAATATCAATGACTTATCAATTACGATTCGATCTTAAACACCCTAGACTTCTCTGATATAGTATTATGATTTTATTGTTATAGTGGCTACAAGACTAGTGAATTTAGGTGAATGACCATATCTTCTTTAATTCCTTCCATCTTCTTTTGAGCAGATACACAAAACTCATGAAGTGAAATATATTGATGTTAGTTGTTGGATAAATAGGAGTTCAAAATTGGCATTGATAATTTGTTTTTTGTCACGCTTTGCAGACATGACATGACATATATATATTCATGGGACCAGAAACATTCCCTGTGTACTACTTTTGTCTCCCTTGACTGCTAAATTGTTCACCCTCTTTTGTCTTGATTTTGCAGCACACAATTTTACACTCCCTTCATGTGATGACTCCTAGTGTTAGTTATATATCAAATTTAATTTTAGGAAATTTGGCTGACAAAATTATATCATTACTACTGGTGGCTGAAGTTTCTAGTCAATGCTGAACATTAATACTGAATTACTTTACTATTAGTTTTAGTTAAACATTGCAGGTTTGTAAATCCCAAGATTTTTCAGAGAATATAAAGCGTCACATTCAAAATAAATAAGGAAATGAACGTCATTCTCTTGCAGCAATAATATAGTAAAAGTTATGAATTATGATCACGTCTAATACTGTCTGGTTTATTTGTGAATTCAAGACATCTGTGGTTGGATTAAAAACCCTAATTCATGTCCTTCTCTCTTTTAAGACGAGAATTTTAAACTTTACGGTACTAGTGTAATCCCATGAGTGTGTAGGCACACAATCATATTCTTATCTTGCGAAGGTAAAAAAATTATTTTCGATATATACTCGACTTAAGTAAAGCATATCAAACAACACCTAAAGTAAAATCAATGAAGATGTTTGTATGGTTACTGAAATAAATTAAGGTAAAACAACATGTAATATTAAGATCGAAGAATAAGATAGGACTAGAGTAATATGTATAAAACTGAAGAGGAAATTAAAATTGGTCCTACTACTTACTCATCTTTTACCCTAGTCCTCTACATCCATATCTATCTAAGTCATGCCCTCGTTAAGTTAGGTGAATATTATGTCATGTTTAATCATCTCTCCCAGAACTTCTTCGATCTACTTCTAACTCTTTTCATATCCACTGTAAAATTTAAATGACTAACTGAAAAGAATACTAGGCTTGAAACAAGCTAAGTGATTTGTAAAATATAAAGTTTGATCCTAATCTGAATATGTGTGGGTTTAGTAAGACAAATTAACTATTGGCATTTGACGAGAGTATATTATGTCTCCTAATAATTAACTATGTTAGTAGTTATTACAATATCACCATTAATTCTCGTTACATAACATAAAGAGAACATGATAACTAACCACAGCATATAGAGGTAGATCTAGCATCAAAGCAATGGATTCACGTGGATTCGATAACTTTTGTCTAAACGTAAACCATCAAATACAGCTACTGCCGTAGTTAGCCATTGAATAAAAAACATTATGCTTTTTGCAAGATTGTATTTGTATAATTGCATTATGCGTCTTATATACACACACACATGATTGTTACATAAATTTGCTATGTTTTTATTGTTTAATTTGATATCTTGAAAAAGATTGGGAGGATGTAAGCTAAGAGACAAACATGATGAGTTAAGTTGACCTTTAATAAGGACAGACAAAATCAGTTATACCAATCTCTGTGGGATCTTCTTTTTGGGGAAAAATATCATTATTTATTTTTCAATTAATGGAGTAGACTTATGATTGACAAGAAAATGTGTATTTATGCACGCTAGGGCCGGGCCAATGTCGTATATGATGATCAACAGTTATTTCTAAATAATGCCTTTTAAGCACTCTTTAGTAAGCACAATGATCCACAGCAAAAGGTCCATTAGAGAAACAACCTCATTAATGTCCACTTTTAATACTTCTAGGGACTTAGATTTGGCACAAAAAAGTGCATAAAAATGTCGTTAATTAGTGTTTGGAAAATGATTGGTTCTTTGTAATGGGTGTCAAACTTTATCCTTATTTGTTGAATTACCAAACTGGATGGGTCTGTGATGAATAATGAATTAATGCACCTTTTTAGTATGCCAAACAACTAATGAACTATATTAATGATTAAAAAGCACATTAGATCTATAAAATTAGGACTAATACTACATATCTTATTTGGATATATGTACTTACTTGTTAATGATTAAAGTATTTTATAAACAAATTACTTTATTATTTATGAGCTCGATCATCAACTAATCTAATTGTGAATTATAGAGTCTATAGGCTGTGGGGCCAAATATGAGAGTAATGAAGTGGATTCAGGCTGAAAGGAACTCTCCCTTTAGTTGGGCTAGGCCCAATATAGGAAAGTAAATTTGGGCCGACCATTACATAAGGGGAGATAGGAGATGGGCCCAATATAGGGCTAGGCCCAATATTGGAAAATAAATTTATGATATACACATTGCTTACTAAAAAACATTGTAAGTTTAAAAATGCGTATATTGAGTAAAAAAGATATATAATGTGAAAACATTTTTTTTTGCCAATAGTGTTTCTGTCGTACTCAAAGACATAGTAATTGTTAAATTGACGTTTTGATGATTTGACTAACTCTGGAATGAATTTGATCATATGTTAGAATTGATGACGTGTAACTAAAAATGACAATTGTAAATAGTGCACTACTAGTAACTACTTTTAATTTGGTTGTGCTTGGATTTTTATAGTATTATAGACCTCTTGACCAAAAGAATTACTCTAAGAAAAAGTGGTCCTATATTATGTCCTATCTCCATCAGAAGCCCCGAAACCTTATCAAGGAGTAAGAATAATCCTGAAATTCTAACAAATAAAAGTGAATACAAACACCACAAGAAATCATGAAGATTAAATAAATAAAAGTTGAAGTCACTATATGATTATTTTTTGAGAGTTTGAACTCTATATTTTGAAACTTCAATCTTTTTGTTTAATGGAGTTTAATTTGTGTCAATTCTAACTCCAATAATTTTCCTCCGAGCTCTTGTATCTCATGTACGGCCAAACTTTTAAAATATTCTCATATTTTAGTCTATCAATATCATCGTTTAAATTTCCTTCTGTATTGTAAATTATCTAAACTTTAATTATTTGCAAATGCTAGTTAAAATCTGATTAGTGATTTTAAAAGTATTTGTTAACTTTCTTTCAAAATAAGATAATTTGAGTCAGGCAGAATGCCCAATGAATATATTGTGAGTATTTACAACTTGATAGATGAAAATAAACGTAAAGATTAGTATAACTTTGCATTGAACGCCAATGATAAAAAAGAACAATTTAAACGTTCTCTGGGATCATTTTTAGTGGAAATCATAAAATTAACTCTCGCATTTCAAAAGTTTAACTTAGAAAGAAGAGAATTATCGAAGTCTTACAAAGAATTCACCTCTTTTAAAATTCTAATTATAACACATATTTTAAAAGTTTAACTCCCAAGAAAGATAATTGTCAAAGTTTTATCGGGAGTTTTCCCTTCTTAAAATTCTGGTTATAAGTAATAATTAAATTTATAAAAAATTAAAATAATTAAAAAAAAAGAGATGCCAATATGCCAAAACCTCTCATAAAGTTACATCCTCTTTCTGTTTGTGATTTATCCCTCCCTCTCTCTTTGTTGTATTTTTATGGCGCTGTTTGTTATCTCTTTCAACTTTTTCTTTCTTTATTCGTCTCCACCTCAAAAATAAAAATGAAAAAGAAAAAGTTGACAGCCTTGAAACCTGAAAATCAATCACTCACTTAACCACTAACCTTCCAACACTCATCAACAATGGATCGTCTTCTCATCACACCCATCTTTCTCTCTCTTCTTCTCATCACTTTCTCTCTCTTCTCAGGTAATCAATCATTTTAATTTCTCTTATAATCTTTATTTTTTGATTTGTTTTTCGAATATTATTGATTAGAAAAATCAACACTTTTTTTATTTACAGAGGTACAGTCAACAACTTTCAAGATAGTCAACAAGTGCCGCCACACAGTATGGCCCGGAATACTAACCGGAGCTGACAGACCACCCGTCAACCCGACCGGTTTCGTTCTTAAAAGTGGTAAGTCAAGGACTCTGAAAATGCCCAGAGCTTGGTCGGGTCGGGTTTGGGGTCGGACTCTCTGCTCCAACGACCCCTCCACTGGGAAATTCACCTGTGTCACCGGAGATTGCGGGTCCGGTAAGGTGGAATGCGCCGGAGCGGGTGCTATACCGCCGGCGAGTTTAGCGGAGTTTACGCTCAACGGAGACCAGGGGTTGGATTTCTATGACGTCAGCCTTGTGGATGGGTACAACCTTCCGATGCTTATAGTTGCTAAAGGAGGTACAAAAGGGGGATGCAGTCCGACGGGATGTTTGGTGGACTTAAACGGCGCGTGTCCGAAGGATTTGAGGGTTGCGAGTGGGAGTGAGAGTGTTGGATGCAAGAGCGCGTGTTTGGCGTTTAATGATCCGATATATTGTTGTAGTGAAGCGTATAATACGCCTGACACGTGTCACCCGTCGAGCTACTCGCTCTTCTTCAAGCACGCGTGCCCACGCTCTTACAGTTATGCTTATGATGACAAGACTAGTACCTTCACTTGTGCCTCTGCTGATTACTTGATCATGTTTTGCCCCCCTCCTTATACAAGGTGAATTTACTTTAACACCCTTTTTATATTTCTTTTTTAGTTTTTATTTCTTAGTGATTTGAAGATTTTTACTTCTACTATGTCATCTAATTATAAATGGTTAATACTTGATAATCAGCATAATAATATTCTAGAATGACATTTTTCTATGTTTGAGAAGTGTTTAATTTTATAGCAATCATTTTATCTGACACAAAAAGCTCTTGTAGTCGTAGTAACAAGAGGCGAATCTATAATTTCTAGAAAATGGTGTCAGAAAAACATTGCCATATAAAATGAGACCGAGGAAATAAGAGTTAAATTGTGATAAATCTTTGATGGGTGAAGCCTAAACCTAAGCTTGGGCTAAAATCAGCCTCAATGTGGTGTTAAATACGTGTAGAGAATTTGCATAGTCAACTTCACCTTATTTAGTATCAATGCATAGTGAAATTGATTGGTTGATTGACATGATATGAATAATGACATTCAAATGTGATTTCTATCGACTAGTCGCCAGTTCTATGGGGAGGGAGGGGGTGTTCCATATTCATAATGCAGGAGCATTTGATATTGGAGTTTGTGGTTTGAGAGTTTCAAAGACACCTGAAATCCATGGAGCCAAACTTGTTGCTTTGACATACCAATAGCAAAGGTTGAATATTTAAACTCTCGTTTTTCTTTTACTGCGAATCTTTTTATAGTCACATAAATGTGATGACATATTTAAGACCATAAGATTTAAAAGTCTCTCTTTTTAATATGTACCACATTAATCGAAACAGTGTGAGTATTGAAGAAAGAATTGCCAACTTGTCCTTCAAAATGTTGGAGGCTATGCATTTATGGGGTATACACTTGATATACTACAGGTTAGAGGGGTGGAAGCAAAAGTGGAGGATTACAAGTCATTCTTGGACCAAAAAAGTGTAGGAGTACTAGTCATATCCTTTTCCTTCGCCGACCCCCCTCCCTCTTTAACAACTAAGCATAGTGTAATTGTGGGGTGATGTGCTAAAGCCAGTCATGCATGTTGCAGGCACCCAAGTTTGTAATATGAATATGAAGGGGTTAGTTAGATGGGCAGTATAAATCCTACATCCTTGTAAGTAGGTTGAGCTAGGTGGCTATAACAACATACCCAGTGTAACTACGCATGTGGGATCTAGGGAGGGTAGAGTGTATGCCTACCTTGGGAGGTAGAGTGGTTGTTTCTGATGGACCCTTGGCTCAAGAAAAGAGAATTAACAGGAGTGAGGAAGTCGTGCCCAATTAATATAATGAGCATGCTGAATGGCTACATTAGGTAAAACATTCTACCTCACCTGCATAATTTAAAGTCTTAAGAGCCTATCTATCCTGAGCTTCCTTTGCTGCCTAAGAGTTAACCATCTATGCTTATGGTTTCAGTCTGAACTTAATGGTATTGAAGAGGCGAAGGTGGTGAATCGCTTATGTATCACTCAAGCTGTCTGCCTTTTGCAATCTCATAATAGTAAAGGAGGCTTCCACATGACTGACCTTTTTAGTACGAATAAATAGTTTATATGCACCTTATCATTTTTCCACTTTACAATTTGCATGTATCCTTTTGTTTTACGGTTTCATATCTGATTTTGTGAAATTTTGCAATACCATGAAATAAACCCAGAACCAGGCACAGTGAGGGCATTGTGCTAATTTAAACAACAGTAAATTGAATCAATGAGTTCCTTGCGCAATTGCATCCAACTGCCCATAATCAGGGCTAGTCCGGTTTTTGTGTCAATTTAACAAGAGTAAAGTGGGAATATTTCAATTTTAATACAATTTTTATCTCTTAAACCTCACACGCACTTGCTACGAGTTCGTGAGGGTTGCCAACTTCATCTCTCAGCTTCCCACCATTGAAGCATTCACTAGTCTTTGTTTGTTTTAATAACCCCTTCTATGGTTTGAGAAAGCCATTTGTCATTGTGTGGTTTAACACTCTTCTTCAAGGTGTTAGGTGTTGGAGTTTACTTATGATGTAATGCTTATGTTTCCTTTTCGACACTTAATATATGAGTGTCATCTTTAAATAAGATGTCCTTCGCAGAAAAAGAGGACAGCTTGTTATTTGTGGAATCGTTTAAGCTGTCAATTCCTCTAGTATTTTTAATAGTCATAACTAATTGTTCTTCACTAACGTAAGAAAAATGTTTTGTAGCATAGTAGAAATAGTAGAAGTCTGTTTTATCTAATTCTTCCTACTACAACTATGATTATTTCGTTGAGAGGGTCATCTTAATCTAGCTTCTCCTGCTCTCTCAAGTGAAGTGTGTCTTATACACATATTTGGTTCAATTATAAGAAAAAACTTGCTTCCACTTTCTCAGAATGAATGGCATAGTATGATAATGAGAATCAAGGCGCACTATCTTCCATTTTGGAATCTGACATCAATTCTTGAATTTTTTGAAATAAATATCTCTGTTTTAGAAACTACACTCTCTACCCTCACAAGGCAGGAATTAGGCTGCATACGCACTACCCTTCTCGTACCCCACTCTGGAATTCCACTGGTTCTAGTCGTCGTTATTTTTGATACTACACAGAAGATAACAAATCTTCTCATGGATACAAGTATTTAGATAAATATTTGGAAAGAATTGTCAAAGCCATTGTTATAAGATATGCGTGACAATCATGACATTCACACAGAACCTGAGGGGACTATACTTGCAGATTATTGTTGGATAGTTCTGAGGAAAACGGAAAAGTAATCTGCTGTTTTATGTCTGATCTGAAAAAACAATATGATAAATCTCGAAATTTGTTGCTTTGCAATTTCAGAATAGATTAAAAAACAAATTATTAAGCTCACATTTTAATGATGTTTGAATGAAAATTGTACAGTCAAAAAGTGTTGAGTGCGCGGAAGGATTCAGCTGAGTTGCCACTGGTTAATAAAACGATGATGTACATAGGAAGGCATCATTGAAGCGGTGAGTCATCCATCCGACCATCTTTACATCACATTATGGCATCTGTACTCCTAAAACATTGTAACTGACCTTGATGGGCAGCTTTCAGGCTAATTTACGAACAGAAGTTGAAGCTTTGGACTATCAGGAACCCCAGTGCCACGGACTATCTCTCATGTAAAATCACGTGTGCAGATCTCGTCGATAACAAATGACAATAATTGTGTATAGGAGCCTGTAGCTTCTTATAAGACTGCTATTTTTTCATTTTCATTCAGTCTACATTTTACACTATTGAAAGGATCCATAGTGTAGAGTCATAAGTTTTAAACTGTATTTCAGTTGAGTCACAAACAGATTTATGCCTCCCTTTCTATGGTTTTTTTGGGTGTTAGGGTTGGACAATTCAAAGCATTTTGTAACTAGTTGAAAGTACATAATATGTTTTTTTGGTTTTTAGGATTGTTGAATTGCCTAGAATAGAGAGAGTTTTTTCCGTACAGTGTTGGTATATGGTTGACTTGACGTAATATTGCACTGTGATGAGTTTTGGTAAATGGAGCAACATGGAATGAAGATTCATATAGTCCAACTTTGCTAATGATTTTGGTGATTGTGACCACACGAAAACGACCAGTTTTTAGGAGCAGTCTATTGAAGTCAAATGCGCAGTATTATCAGAAGAATGATCACCTCGTTGTTCAAGTGCCAATTTAGAGATCAATTGACAGAGAAATGGCAGCAGTTTGTAGTCCTTGCTATGTGCTGCAATCTCTTGTAGCATGTACTGTCATCCCTATGATACGACATTATGAAGCCAATCCCTGGCAGTTTACTGTGACGAGATGCCTCTGGTTTGTGCAGTTGATGCTTCTCCTTTTCTTTTATGGTACAAGGATGTCATCAGCTTTTTGAGAAGTAAGAGAGATTAGTTTGCCACATCAATTATGTTATACGCCTAAACTCCTTGAGGAAGTGTGAAAAACCCTCAAATCTTTTATAAGGATTCCTCTATCTTTACTTCCTTGGATGTTTCATTTGAGCCTGGAGCAGCGTCTGTTCAAAATACTAGCAACCCTGCTCATCTTGAACCTGAAGCAGCAGCAACATAGCCTTTTCAAACATTCCCCTTCTTTCTCCGGTGGATTGACTTCTTCCCATGCTATTTGCTTGATATGAACAAATGTAGATACTTACTTTTGAGTAAATGAAAGGCCGTGCAGCAACCGGTATGGGGTGTTATTCAACATGCTTATTCCAAAGCAATGAAGCATTATTATTTTTAGGATCCGGATTTGTTATTCATTCAATGGAAACTATTCTCCGGCTAAAAGCTGTTTTACGGGAGGTTTAAGAAAACATGTACCAGTTACCAAACTCTTTTTTCTTTTTGTCGTATTCAGCCTCTTGCTTGTTTTTGTTCCAAAAATGATAGTTAATTGTATTTGCAATAAAGTGCATAGTCTGGTTGACTTTGCTACATTGTATTTGGTTGCATCATCATTTATGAATTTTATTTTTCGGTAGAATTTGTTACTTTCATAATGGAAACTATGTTTTTTCTCTCTCTTCTTACAAATTTCCTGCAAGCTCTAATAAAATTACTTCACTTTATATATTTGAATGAGAGTTTAACCATAAAAATTATAAATATAACTTTAAAGCTGTAAATATGTTCAAACAATAATATTGTTTTATATATATTTTGCAAAAAATATAATTAGCATATAACGTCTCCTTGTTATTATTGCCTAGCAACGAAAAGAAGTTTCAACAAATTCAACTATGCAGGGCACAAAGCTCTATAGAAAATTAGAACAAGAGAGAAAATGAGGAAAAAAGAAGTAAAGCTTGTCTGCCAAAGTGTTGATCGACGTATCTTACTTTTGTACCAGCCCTTCTGCCTCTCCAAATTGCTTTTTCTTTTTCCTCCTACAAATTCATTTCTTCAAATTCACAACAATATAATCCACATAGACATCATAATTTTCTCGATAAAATGTGAGATTATTTTATCCCGTGCTCTACCTTCTCCATATTTTTAAACAATCATTCACCTAATAAATTCAAGTTACTGGTCATTATATTTTCACTAGTTTACTCTCCACTTATTCACAATTTCTTTTATATATTTAAATATTGTTGAGTAGTTGATGGTATGTAAAATATACACACTATTTTTGTATAAAAAGTGTGTTAAGCGACACTCCATGTAAATAAATATTTTCACTCGTTAAAACACTATCAAATAGTACTTTTTTTAATACAAGGGTATCTTTTAAATTCTAAAGACGATACTAGTTTATCGTCATGGATTGGCAGAAAAAAGTAACAAAAGCCATGCTTGTGATTTCCGCAAAGTCAATTTTATCGTCCAATGCCATTTTCTCTATATTATATTACTCACTTTTTCAATAAGTTCTCTATTATCTAGAGCCCCAAATCAAGGGTAAAGTAGAACTCCAACCCCAATATCAAGTTATATTATTATGCCACAAATTAATAATTGCAAACCTCACCAACAAAATCTTGGACAATGAGAAGGGGCTTAGGGATAAAGAATATTGCATTATAGTTTACACATTAAAAAAGGGGAAAATATGGCCAAGAAGAGAAAAAGAACATTAACTAATAGAAAGTGATGGCTTACAATCTGGAGGAATCTATCAGCTTTACTAGACAAAAGTCCCCAAAAAAAACACCCCACTCCCCATTACAGCTACAAGAAAATTAATGAAACCAAAGTTGCAGCCAAAGCACTGCCTGCTAAATTCAAAGCTGTTGGAGAGAAAGCCCTTGTTGATTCTCCCATTGCTAATCCAGCTAAATATGACCCATCTGCTAGCATAGCTTGTGACCCGGATCCGGGTTCAGTTTCGGTTCCTGACCCGTATTCTGATCCCGACCCATATCCTATTCCTGCACCGTACTGAAACCCGGAGGATGATCCACCTACCATTTGACCCGAACTTGACCCGGTTCCTCCCACTGCAGGGTCCACAACTCCTGTACTAGTACCACCATAAGACCCATCACCATTGGGTGTTGCTGTCGTAGGTGTTGTATCTTTTGTAGATTTTTGACTGCACATTAGCTAAATGTCAAAATCATAATCAATGTAGTAGTAATTATTTACAACCCATACAAATACAATCATTCATTACTGCAACCTTTTGTCAGATACACTCGTGACCAAAACATGGCATGTGCTATGCATTAATGGAGTATCAAACATGGAATTTGACAACACCCCAAATTTAACTCCAATTGAAATTTAGACATTCAAACTTTAACTTCATTATCGAAATTCTAATTATGTCACGTAGATCGGGGTGGAAAGAATTTTTTTGTTACCTTGGGGTAGAAGGGCAAAATGTGATGGTATAATCAGCACCACTGCAAGTGAAAGTGCTGGTAGGATCATCATAAGCGTAGCTGTATGATCTTGGACAAGCAGATTTGAACATCTGTGAGTACATGGAAGGTTTACAAGTTGACGGCGTGTTATACGCGCCGCTGCAGCAATACTCCGGCTTGTTAAACGCCTCACACGCGCTCCTGCACGCCTCTCCACTGCCACTCTTAAGCTCCGACGGGCATATTCGATTCAGATCCGTCACGCAACCCGTCGTCGCACACATACCCGACCCGCCCGATGCTTCTACCACCATGGGTAAATTGTACCCGTCCACCAAACTCACGTCATAGAAATCCTGCCCGCCAGTTCCGAGCGTGAACTCCGCAAGGGTAGCCGGCGGAGCAGCTCCGGCACCGTTGCATTCCACCTCACCAGAGCCACAATCCCCTGTTCCGCAAGAACCGGACCCGGATCCCTCAAACGAACAACTGGTTCTGCCCCAAAACCTACCGGACCAACCAGTAGGTGCAGTGAATGCACGTGAGGAGTCTTGGGGAAGTTCAAATCCAGTGCTTTGCAGAGCTGGACTACCTGCATTTGCTAGTATCCCTGGCCATACTGTGTACTCACATTTGTTCACAAATGTAAATGTAGCCCCTAAAACACCTGTAAAAAGAAAAAATACAATAGCAATTTAGCACTCACATTTAGTTTAATTAACAGAAAATGCTATCGATATGGCATAAGAATGAGTTTATTCCATTTATACCTCTGGATAAAATGTAGAAAGCAAAAGAGAGAGTGAGAATGAAATGTGAATGAGAAGAAGATGAAAGCTCCATGAGGGTATTTGCTAATTCCTTAAGCTGCTGAATACTAGTAATGTTATACTAGTTCAGAGGAAAAATTATTAAAAAACAGAGAGATAAGTAGGAGGAAGAGGACAATGGAGTGGGGTTCAGGTAAGGCTTTTTCTTGCTGCAGCTGCAGGAGATAGTGATAAGGGAATAGCAGATTAATTAAAGAAAAATGAGAAATGGGAATGAGGTTTTGGGCATGTAGGGTTTTTTCAATGCTCAGAAGAAAACAAAAATGAATTTTGTTCGGTAAATAAAGAAAAAGGAAATAGCAATGTCAGTAGGAAGATGAAATATTCATAGCATTGAGGGAGTACAAATAAATTTATGTAGAATCTTTTCTGTGCACAATGCATTTATGTTACTTTTTTTATTCTAATATTGCATATAGGTTATTTTTTTAATGCAATATGCGATGGGTGAATTAATTTATTAAAAAAAAAAAGATAAGGTGAGTTTTATTATTTTAATTTAATAAATGCTAGTGATAGTCCTATGGCTTAGAGTTAACAGGAACGTTGGGACCAGATGTTTGTTAACCGGCGAAAAATATGGAATTAGGCTTATTTCAATCATCAATGACTTATCCCAGTTCCCTGAGGGCTAGCTCTCTAATCTAATTTCAAGAAATAAAGAAGGCAAACAAATTTTGCTTCTATTTGATCATACATTTTGAATATTTAAATTTAAATATTTTGTTTGATCGTTAAATTTGATTAGATTTTGAATATTTTATCTTTGATCATATAATGTCTTTTTTATTTTGACTTCGAAATATATGATCAAACAAGAGTTTTTTTTTTCAACAAGGGTGGCTCGATTGTGTTAGGAAAAAGACAAGCGTCTTGGTCCGTCAATTTTTATTTTTTTTAGTAATAATAGATTATAATTTTTTTTAATAAAAAATACTAAGTAAGTACTTTTTCACTATAAATTATTTATTTCATATAAAAAAGGAATTATTAGAATAAATTTGACACATTTGAAGTATGATTATATAATTAATTGAAAAAAATTACTAAAAAAATTATAAAATAAATAAAATCAATTTTTTTCAATTAATTATATTTTTTTAAAAAAATAATTTTGCGTCTATAATATGCTCAAGCTGCTCCTATTTTTTAATATGGTATTTTCGATAAACGATATAAACATTGTGCATTTTTATTAGATACAGATAGCGTAACCTTCAGATATGAGAGCACATGTTTTTGTATCATATAAAAGGAATTTAACTTTCTTTTCTTGACAAAAGAAGAATGAAAACAAAATAAAAAAATCGACACTTGATCATATATTTTGAAAATAGATATTATAAATTTATTTTTAAATATTGAATTAATGTCACTTTCGCTGATTTTGCTCCATGTTAGCACCCACCTGTTTGAGATGGAGACTTTTGTGCAATACAAAGAAACAACTTTGCTATCAAACCCAATAAAATTAGATTTAACTTAGATACATTGCTAAATTTAGCGTTTGAATATGAGTTGGTTTAAAATTATAAAATTGTTTAGCTGTTGAACAGAGAACATACAATATTTGTAGGAAGCTAATTAGATAATAATTAAATATGTCTTAAGAAAGTCCAAAATTTGAAGCAAATGAAGATCACAAATATGTCCTCAATAAAATAGAGTTTGCTCTCCTCGCAGATTTTAAATTATCATTTGAATCGTTAATCGTACTCCCTTTCGTTTTATGCTAATTTATTTTACTAAAATTAAGCATGAAGAAAATTTGAATTAATTATTACTGACCAATGTCACTATTTTAAAATAAGAATAATGTTGAAAGAAAATACTCCTAACAAATTAAGTTAGATGGGTTAGAAATATGGGCAAGTCCAGTGCAGTAATACTCTCGCTATATGGATGATTCAGACAAGGGCACGACAAGAATGGTCTATTGTAGGTACCGTTACTTTGCATTCTTGTAAAATACTATTTTCAAGACTTGAACTCGCGAATTTCTAATCACATAGCAATAACTTTACTAGTAGACAAAATAAAGTAATTTTTTTAAAATTTATTTGTTTAATAAATAAGTTATTTATGTAGTGTTAATTAATTTTCGTATAATCAATATGGCATTATCTGTGAGTTATAAGTGTGGGGTAGGGTTGCCCTACCAATAGAGGGTGAGTAAGTGGCCTTGGATTCCATTACTCAATTAAAGTGTCTCGTCTTTTCATGATTTTCCCAATATATGCACCTAAAAAACTTTGACCATTCATATTAAAATAATGTATCCTTCTCCCAATATATAAAAATACAATTAATTTCTTACATCATAATTGGTGCTGCCTCCACTTCTCTCATCTTAATCCTATTCGTGTATTAAATGTGTCCTTAGAAGTGTTATACGATTCATGAACCCCAAGAAAGTATAATGAAGCCACTAGGGATTTAATGCAAAAATTACTCCACTAAGTAACCTCAAAAAGTGAATTGAGTAATCACAATTGCGTTCCTATTTAGAGTTTGTTTAAGTTAAATTATTTAAAAATATATAATAATTTTTTTTTGAAAAATATCTTTTCAAGTTTGATTAAATACTCTTCACTCTCCAAGACTTGTAATCTTCATCCGGGTCCTAATTCCACAACCTCTACCCTTATGCCCACTTCTCATTATATTTGTCTAGAGAATATAAATATCTTTAAAATTAAATAATATTATTTGCTCACGGTAACATCAGAAAATTAGCATGAAATCCCCACTTTTTATTTTTCTTGAAAACATTACCATGAAAAATATTTTACTTTGTACCGAACACACCAAATGTCATATATATACTAAGAGAGTTGTTACTTTTTCCTTTCTACTTTTCCCCTTATATTAATTATTTTAAAACTAAGAGGAGGATATAATTAAAGAACTAAGATTTGCCAAATGTTATCCTAAGAAGAAATGAAAACAAACTGTTTTTCATTATTTATTTAATTCATTTTTCGTTCAAGTACACGATTAAATTCAGATAAAGAAATTAAAACGAGGGCAAATTATTTTGCGACTTCAGGCGTTATCATGAGATTTGAGGGTAGCAGTCCCTACAATCACAGATTATAAGGACCCTACATATATATATTTATAGCTAATTATGTCAAAATTCACTTGAAAGGACGAAAGTAAAATAGTTTGTTCAACTGAATGACTTTTTAGCAGAGTAAATTCCTGTTTGTTCTGCTTTTGTGGGGTGTTTTTTTTCAAAAGCAAGCTGATTTTTCTCTTCACTTTTAGACAAGTTTCAACCTTTTAAGATAAAAGTCTTCCTTTTAAAAAAGAGGGTAGGGTTAAAAATAGGAACGAAATTAGCTCATGCAAAACTAGTTAAAACACATTTTCTCAATAGGTTAAAAGTTAAAACACACATAAATTATAAAATCCACTTTAATATTTCAACTATACCGTATTTTCATTCCATCAACTACTCAACGAGATGTGTTTTGAACATATAAGTAATGATAGTTTAAGTAGATAAAAAAATTGCGTATAGTTGGACGTAAACTCGTGAAAAAGAAAATTGCTACAATAAAAGAGACATTTAGTGGCAATAGATTCAAAAAAATTTAGCAACAATTGAATTAACATATATCATTATATTCAAAGTTGTTAGAACGTTTAGCAGCATTTTGATATATAAAGTGTTGGTAAGTAATATTAATATGCATCGTTGCCGCTAAATTCTTTATTTGTTGGAGTGATTTTAGATGTCTTTTTTTTAATCATCATTAACTCAATTTTGTCAGACATAGGATCCTTTAAAAATTAAAGACATCTGTTGTTTGTACAAGATGGAAGATGGAGAAGGTAGTCGTCACTTTACCAGGAATCTGATTGGTTTGCAAAGTCATATAAAAGATTATAATGTACTATGAATTATGATACTATATTAGAACTAAAGAATGATCAAATTATTTGGTAAATATAACCTTAGTGATAGATGTTTGGTTCACTCAACCAAGCACATAGTTTTGCGAGTTTCATATTTTAACTAGTCAGTATTTTAATCATATATATGAACTATCACATGCTATATATTTAAAACACACCTCATAGATAACTTGGTTGCAAGGAAGCACGTGTTCTGGTGGTTGATGAAAGTGACTGAAAATTTTGAGAAATTAGTGTTTAAAGTACTTAAAAATTAATATTTATGAAAATAAAGAAAACATCTATTGAAATAGTCAAAGCGGCAAACTGAGATACATCACAACTGAACATTTATGTGCCTGGTTTCATCACCTCTGTATAATGTGAATGTTGAATTAGCTGTTCTGTTTCCAAAGCTGACAGTAATTTTGTAGTCACCTAAAAAACCAGAAAAGCCAAATGAACCATTTTCATCAGTTTCACCATGCACCACACCAGTTTGCCATTCTTTAAGCAAATTATCAACTATGTCCCCAGCAGGAAGGTTATGAAAATAGTTATCTATCAAACACATTTGATAACATCCATTTGGATGTAATGCTGCCCCAAGCATGATTCCATTTACACCTGGATGTGAGAATCCCTCTCTCAGAACCATCTCTAGATATCTAGCCTGCCATCAGTTTCACAAAAAGTGTTACTCGTACGATTCAATTTGTTCGTCAGGTTTTGACTTAACATGAAGTTTAAGAAAGCAAATATATGTTGGATGTACCAAAATTTCCTTCGGTCTTGTGGTTTTAAACATGTTACGTGGAAAGCTGAAACTAAAGAGTTGCTAAAGAGCTGAAGTACCCTTACCTGAGTTTCTTTATCAAGATTCTTGCTGATATCAACTTCTGTTAGCCATATAGGAAGTTTTGGCGTAGCCGATTTGTCTAAAGCTGCTCTGATGAATGGAGGATTTGGTACTGTAAAATGTCCTTCTAGGCCAATTCCATCCATAAATACTCAACTTGATTTAAATCTCTCAATTTGGAACTATAGGCATCACCTGTAGAATTCATGTCACTGCAAGTTTCTACAACATTATAGTCATTCATAAACAATTTGGCTAAGGGGTCTAACTGTTGTGCTGTATTTGGAAAAATTCAAGACTTGTGTTGGTGCCAAGTCTTTGTTCATAGAAATCATCATGAAGCATTTCGTTGTCGACGTCCTAATGAATGAATTCATTCTTGTATTTTTCATCAAACTCTGTATCCTGGAGTTAACTGCTGATTTTAGCTCAGGACCAGTTAGATGTCGAACCCATGGAGGAGTTTATCTCGGATCCTACCAGAATATGTTGTGCCCTCTGGCAATGATTTTGTTCTTTCGGACGAAGTCCAGCATTTGATCAGGTATAGTATAGTTCACTTCTCCTTGTTGAGGTTCTGTTGAATACCACCTGAGTTCATCTTCAAAAACCGCGGCATTGAACCTCTCTTTAAACCATGTCTGTAACAAATTTTAGTACTAAAAACACTTTTTTAAGTACTGAAAATGACTTGTGTATTTGGCTACAAGTGTTGAAACTGATAATAAACAGAGCCATGTGCTTGTAACGAATCAACTTCAAGTTAGTCAGAATGTCACCTGATATGCTGGATTTCCAAGAATTGTCTTTGATATAGCAGAACCAAGTGGAAAATCTGTATGAACTTGCTCAACTCTGATTGATGCTCCTGGCACTCTGATGTGTATAATCGCGGTGCATTCTCTTTCCTAGAGGTTGAATTTAGCAGAACTAGTATAAGTACACGCGTGGTCAATAAACTCATATCGTTTACCATAAAACTTAAGATGCTAAAAGCCATTTACATGACAATGGATACAATCTTTAGTAGCATAGAGTTTCAGGAGTTGAGTTTATCGATCATGTCTTGTTGGTTTTTTCTCCGTTGCTGATAAGTAAATGGCTGCAACGAAACACTTGAAATCGAGATATTTGACTTTGCCTTATCTGATCTCTGCACCAATTTTGCAGCACTCAAACAACTACAGAAATATTAACTCAAAACCTAAAGTTATCGAGTATTAACTCGTACCTGGAAATAGAGTAGAGCATAAGAAGAAGGCGAATCAAGAACAAATCCACCCTTTAAAAATGACCAGCATCCAGACCTAGCAATGACATTTCCTATACCATTAGCTGTTTTTATGCTTGCCTTTATCACAGCTGAATCTGCATCAAATATCTTCACCCAAAATTGATTAATACAAGTTTGTAGTGCCCCGATGAGTACACAAAATAGATGCCTAAGTGATGAAATTTCAGTTGCAACAACTTAACTGGAGAAGCTATAGATGGTATCGCCTGAGAGATAGTTGAGGACAAAACTATAGGAATCAGTTTCAGATCGAATGACTTGATTTTCGATTGTCCAGTAATCCCACCATTATAAAGCGCGTCTTTTGGACTTGATTCAGAAGAAATTAAGTAACTTAAAACACGATGATGATCGTTCTTAAAACAAGACAAAAGGAAAAAATAACAAAAATGTCACCTCAGTATATGTAGAGTGATCATAAATAGGCTCCTCTGCATCAAAATAACATTCCCAAATCAATTAAACATAATTAAGAGTATCCAAAACAAAAATATGTTACTTTTAAAAAATTTATTTCAAGGCCATACCATAAGAAGCAAATGAGGGAGTAATCACATTATTTGAGTGGAAATGTAGGTTCCAGAACTCTTTCAATTTATTATTAAAAAATAAATCTAACTCTTTAATTTGATGTACTACCTCTCTTTCAATTTCTGTAATAATTATTTGAGGCGCGGCTACACTAAAGAATGATACTATTTTTTCTATTTATAATCTAAAACAAGTCATGAATATTTATACTATTATAATGATATATAACTATTAGTACTTTAAAAAAAAAAGACTAATATATATCGGCAAACGTTTTATAAATGATCAAGAAGTAAAATGACATGCTCTTTAGTTTGATGTATATGGTTTGAAAATCTTAGAATTTTTTTATTTTATTTTTTATAAAGAAATGAAGTTAAGGAGTTTTGTGAAGAACATGATAATTAAACGAAAAATTATACTAGTAATTAATCAATCCTATGACCAATTTGACCTCAACTGTTGGAAATAAAGTAGCATAATGTATATTTATGTTACATGGGTGTATAAGCAATTTTTACCAACGAGAAGATCTATAGAAAAACTATAATAAATTGAAAATATAATAAAAAATAAAATAAGTAATTTTTACCAACAAGAAGATTTATAAAAAAAGTGTAATAAATCAAAAATATAATAAAAAATAAAAAAAGCAATTTTTAAATATTTGGCTGATTTGAATTATTATGAATGCAGATGTCCAATGAAAAAATGTCACATGGTTTTTTAAAGAATTAAAATTGATCTAAATATTTATGTTAAGTTGAGGGGTGTGTTTAAATCAAAAAAATAAACCTTGAGAGTACTTTTAAATTCAAAGGTGAAAGAAGAATATTTATGAGTTTTTTTGGTTTTTCCCTTTTTTTTTCCGGAAGTACCTTATTACTAGGATTTTTTCTTTCTTTTAAAAATTCTTTTCCCCTCGAGTCCTTTTCACTTGCCTGGTGAGTTGCGAGCATCCAGACCATTTCCTAGTGAACCCGACCCGCAAACTCTCATCCACCTTTCTCCAAAAACCCTTCATAAACCCCACCTTCTCCATCGCCGTCCGCCGGCGATTGTCGACCAACGAGTGGAACGACGCATGGGAAGCTGCGTGGCTTCCCGACGATCTTTCTGGAAAGAATCGAGCTCCATGGGAAACCGACGTAAATTTTGCACTTCCCGACGACACCAGCAACAACACTGCCAAATATACCCAAATTGAGCCTAGGGTTCCGGAAATCGATGCGGAAACTAAAGCCTTTGTGGAGGACATGAATGAGAATTGGCACTTAAGAAAGGGGAAGCTGCAGAAAAATGGCAGGGATAATGAAAAGGGCATAAATATGAACGAAAAGGAAAGTTCGCTTTATAGTTTGGATAATATAAAGAGGAATTATAGGTTGAAGAAGCAGAGAGTACATCCGAGTTTGTGGTTTAAGGAGATTGAGAACATGGAAGAGGCTAAGCTAGGAGATTCTATCGGTGGTAGCGGCAATGCTGATGATATCGAAAAGCTTCTGGATAGCTGCTCGGAGTATGATCTCCTTTTTCTTTTTTTGTTCAAAGTTGCAGTTTTAATGTTATTTATTTGATTTTTGGTTTGAAATTTATGAATATGTTTTATAGTGGCATAGAGGATACATTGACCCCAATTAGTTTAGAATTGAGGCATAATAGGTCATTGATTTTGCATATGGATATAAAAGACTCATGTGGTCAACTCCAACTAGTTTCAAGTTGCGGCAGAGTGTTCCGTTAATTGATATAATTGTCAGTGTTAGTTGATCCTTGATCAATATAAATTTGTGTTTATGGATATGGAAAGCTCATAGTTGAACCCAAATAGTTTGGGAATCAGGCATAGTCTTTTATCTTTCTTTTTCAGGTTAAGTAGTTTTCTTTTCTTTTCTTCCCATAGGATAAGTAGGTTCGATGCATAGGTTTATGGTGATTGACTGTGCTTATGGATGTTTCGAGGCCTATAACTGACCTTGAAGAGTTTGTATTGAGGTATAGTTGATCATTGATTAATATAGTTGACTGTGCTTATTTGATGTGGATTTGAATTGAACTGTAGTCAGATCTTCAACTAGTTTGCATGTGATTATGAGTTTTAATGGTTAATTTAGAGGTGGATCTAGAATTGAGAGTTAGTGGCCCAGTTGAAGTCTGTTATGTGAAGATATTTTGAAATATTTTTCATGCATGTACTGTACGAGTCATTTGGTAAAACCTAGTGCTAAGGGCTTTACTGGACCTCTTTTCCTATATAAGAATCTTGGCACAGCCTATAAGGGGAAGCATATCTTCATTTTGGCGAGACAGAAGTTTTTCAACTACCTATACTAAAACATTGCCTTGAAGAGACTCATGATGAAAGCAAACTGCAAGTAATAGACTTATATTGCTAGATTAGATGAGTAGCATGGTGTTGAAGTAGCTAATTTTATGTTATTCTCTATTTTTTATTCTTGGTTAATTTCTTTTGATACTTGGCTAATGTTAGATCTACTATTTGGTCTAATATCACGCTGATTTGAATGTATGATCAAACAAGATGGTACGGAATTACTTTTTAGTAATTCGTCAAAAAATACTGATTTTTTCCTTTACCATGCTGTTGGTTGATTTATGCTGTTTTCTGTCTGTTGTATTGCTCTTCCACTTCTTTTGTGGGTGAGTTGGGGTGTAACAATTGTAGTTTGATGATAAATAACTTGCCAGGCAAAGATTTATACCATGACCACCTGCCATATCTTGTTAATGTTGCTACGCTCTGTATAATTGTTAGGATTTTTGACTCACCTAATGATGATTCAAGCAATTCAAACACGACTTCTGAGTTCAAAAACAAACCTGATGGCTGGGAAACAACTCCAAAAACACAAGATGGGAATATATGGGAGATGTCACAAAGAGAAGAAGATATCTTAGTCCAAGAATTTGAACGCCGAATTGCATTCAACAAATTCCAGGTTTGTGGAGAAAATCCGATACAAGTTTGGTTGCTGGACAAACTCGTTGTTAGCTCTGGTGAATCAGTAAGCTTTGGTTAGGCATGTCTTTTTCCGAAAAGCATATTAGTTTGCTAAGATCCTCCCTTTTTTCTTTCCCTTTTATCTGTTTCCTTTGATAAGAAAGGTATCCAGATCCTTTTAACAGCACAGACCAAGTGGGGCAAGATTGTGCTACATATTAACAAAAACAGCTAACTCGTCCAAATATTGCGAGTCAAACTAGATGTGTATTTTTCTGTTGAGCATCCAGGACATGTCTTTGATGAAGACATTGAACCTGAAGGAGTGATAGAATTTCAGTCATTAGCCTAACTTTCATAATATTTGTTTTTGGATAAATCACTTCCACAACAGTTTATGAAATGAAAAAGAAGAAGAAAAACCAAGCCAAATAATAAGCTTACCATCTCCTCTACCACGCGCTCCATTGGTTCTCGGGGCAAGGCACAAATTGTTGTTCTATTAAAATCTTCTATTTTATAACTAAAAATGGTGGAGGGCTACTTGAATGTTCTGCCATGTAGGCAAAAGCAAAACTCTCTGATCTTTGGAGCCTCTTCCTCTTGCATTGTAGATCCAAATCTCCAATACTGCATTTTCCTCTGAGATTGGCTTTTCTAGTCACTCAAGTGTTGTCTTGTAAAGGGATTGGGACACCTCTATTTTGCATATCTCAATGGATCTCTCTGCATAGAGGTTTCCATAAGTTGCTCGTCGGTCTATCTCTGTCTTACTACTACTTCCACTTGTATGGAGGTAGCAATGCGGTATGTCCTCTGAGCATTGTACGCTTGGGGGAAAAAGCTTTTGTTCTCCATTACTAGTGAAGTGTAGACAAGTGTCCTCAACAAGTCTTCTTAACCAAATATAGCCTCTGAAACTCCTTCCTATTCATCTTCTTTGGAGGTCCACATTTTTGGTGGTAATCATTCTCTGTGGAGCTAGTCATTTCTGATCGCTAGTCCATGCTCTGTATTCAGTCCTTGCTTTACATCGTTCTCTGAGTATGTTTACCTTGCCTTATAATCCTAGTATGATCAATAAAATCAGTGACTGGTGGATACCTTGGTCAGTAGCATGGCTTGGCACCTCCTTTTTTCACGAATCTTCACTCTCCAACTATTCAAGCTTGATGAGATACTTTATCCTCCAATTGTCATGTCCTCTAAGCTCAGTTCCACACTTCCTTTGCCAGTTGTTGGCTTGTTGCGCAATTCCAGGATTTTATGGTACTTGATGTCGACAAGTGAGTTATTTGTAGACAGGAATATAGCTGCATGTTTCCGTTATGTCTGATAGACCTCATTTTGAACTATCTCTTTTGCCTAGCTCCCAAAGGGGTGGCCTAATGGTCAATGAAGTGGGTCGAGAACCATGAGATCTTAGGTTCAGATCCTAGCAGAGACAAAATTCTAGGTGATCTCTTTTCATCTGTTCAAGCCTTGGAGGACAGAGTTGTTCAATAATTGAACTGAAGTGTCCCGTGGAATTAGTCGAGATGATCACAAGCTGACCCGGACATTGCAGTTATCGATATTTTTTAAAAAATGATCTTTTGCCTATGCTAGATAGCTTTTTTAAATGTATGTCTTTCATTCTTTCTTTTTTTTTTTAAAAAAAAAAACGTCTACGAAGTACTAGCTGTTGCTCTGTAATTCTATTCACTACTGGATGATAGCAATTTAGTAAAAGAATGTCAACTGGATACACAAGGTTCTGACATTGGATAGTGAAACATCATGATCTGTTGTTTGGTCTTTTTTCTTATGCTGCATAATTGTTGATTGTGCAGATTGCCAGTTTTATTAATATGATATATTTAAAGAATAAATATTTTCTAAATATGATATATTTAAAGAATAAATAAAAAATGTATATTTAAAAATAGTAAATATTTTATGAAAAGAGCTCGAAAAAATAACTATCCTGCCTGAAATTATTATGTTGTGGGCTGTCATGGATAGTCAAATTATTTTGCATCATAGTACTCGTTGACAAATCAAATGAGAAATAATTTTTGTTTCGTATTAACATGGTGAAAATTCCACTTCGATAGTTTTACAAGCTTAGCATCATACAAGGAATTCAGATTTACTCGGTACAAGAGCAAGTGAGAGGGTATCATCAGGTAATTGACATTTCCTTCTAATCCTCCCACTTGACCTCACAAGCAATTGATCAAGACAATGTAGTCTTCCTGGCTTTCCTGCTTGCATAAATGTTTGCATATAAGCTCTTGGTTCTAATCGTTAGCAAAATATCCAAGCCGAACCCAACGATGCAAGCTATAGACATAACTATGAATACAAGCCTGTAACAGTGAGCACCTACACAAGTGTTACCACCATCTGCAGTAGTTGTAGCTTCAGCATCATATAACAAACCCGCAAGCAAACCGGAGAAGAGAAATGAGCCGAGTGGAAGGTTGAGAATTAGGACATTATAAATGAGACCGTAATATTTGAGACCAAAGAGTTCGGAAGCAGCTGGAACAGAGATAGCAAGACGAACACCATAGCAAATTCCAACTACAATAGAGCCAATGTAGAGTGATCCTGGCATAGCCATTGCTAAACAGATGTATCCAACAGCCATCAGAATCTGTGAAGCCGCATTCCATATTGGCCTTGGCAGCGCTGCTTTCCTGCAAATAAGGAAATTAACATCAGTATCAGTGGCCTGCACAAAATTTTATGCGACCCTGTAAGCCTATTGTTTCACTAGCTGGGATTTGAGGTTAACATTGCATTACTTTTCAAATGTACACAAATTTGCCCTCCATTTCATACTTGGTAGAAAACTCCCCTTACCACTAATAAGTAGCCCAAAATAACCTTCTTAACCAAGTATCAATAAAAACCTTCCCCACTAACGGTTGCTCCGGTCAGTACTAGAGTGCAAAGTACAAAATTAATATCCAAGTTGGACAGGCTAGTATCACTAGGCTATATGTTTTCTTTGATTTAGGTAGTTCAAAATTAGTACAAATCTATCTTACAATATAATTTTTACCTAAGTGGATTCTGTCACCTACCTAGGTCCACCCCTGGCTCCAGCTTGGATGTAAAAGGGGTCATTTTGTCCGTAAACTATTTGAAGGAGACAAATATATTCAAACAAAATTCTTGATGCTATAAAAATATCGTATTAAAATTGTGCAGTTCACCGTCCAAGTTGGACAATAAAGCGAATTTTTTTCAAACTAAAGAAATACTTTCTCAGAAGCCATCTCTATTGGTCAGAAGTTGATGCGAATGGGAAGGAAATAAAAGACAAGTGTGGTCCATGACTTTTTCGCAAGATTTGAAGCAGTGAAGATTAAAATATATTATAGCTTGGAACTTTCCTTAGAAAAGCCTATTGCTATACAATAAATAATTGGTTGTATTATTATGAAAGGAAATATATTCCATTTTCTAACCTTTCTTAGATCTTGTTGAAAATGTTGATAATAGAAAAATCTATTAAACATATAGTTTACATAAGCAAGTTCCCTCATACAGGAATGGACTTTTCTAACTTCTTTCCCAGAGAAACTTTCAGTGTACATGAAAGTCAGACAATTTATGTCCCACCAATTTACCCCATCAAAAAGACAAGTCCTCATCGACTTAATTAGTGGGGTGAGGTGGAGATCTTTTCTCGGTAAGTTTAAAAGTACTAAATCATGACCGCTTTGATTTAAAAAAAAAAAGGAATGAGGAGATTTTTATGAAAATAGTCACACTATATGCATATAGTACTATAGATGAAGTTTACATATGTTATTTAACTATTGACTACATTAAAGTTGAGCCATTTAGCTTAGAAGGGAAAAGATAAATTTGAAGGGAATGATAGAAGGTTCAATCAAATGCCATATGTCCTATCTTTCTTCCCTTACATTCCAATTTCTTTCAACCAAATAATAATTTAAGTTTAACATAGGTTGCTTTTTGAGGAAATCCCCCCTCCCTCTTTTTCTATAGATACAAAAAGACTTGTGGAAAAGGGATCTCAACAAAACCTGTTCAGATTTCCAATTTCAGCCAATTAACCGAAGGTGAATATGGATGCGTGAAATGATGTTAAAAGAGAGTGAAAATGCAGAACAGATGCTTTAAAGTCAAACTGACGTAGAAGTAAATTTAAAGCAACATTGAGTTGCCCGTTTGACCATAGATTTTGGAATCATTTTTGAAAAGTTATCTTTGACCGTGAAATTGAATAGGTTTCGACTTAAAATTGGTTTAAGTTTCCAGAAATAGATATGCTTAGGAATTTCATTCACAAAATCTCAAGTAAAATTTATATTCAAACACAACTTAAAAAGTTCAAATTTTAATTTCAATATCTATGATCAAGCGGGAGCTAAATCAAGGTGCAAAAGTAGAAAAGATGTAACTAGAAACAAGAACAAAAGTTAGATGGTTCATTGAATAACCAGTTCAATTATTATAGTTCCAGTAAACTTACTTGATGAAGTATTCGGAGACGGAACCGGAAATAATGCGCCCGAAAAATCCCCAAATGCTGGTGAGAGAGACGAAAATGGAAACATCAACATATCCCAGAGCTAATCCCATTTGCCCCAAATTGTTCATCACAGTCAAACCTGTTCCGACTCCACATAGAAATGATACAAACAAGATCCAAAAATCCAGAGTCCTCATTGCCTCGAAAATCGTGTGATCTTCTCCAATAACAGGTGGCCTTTTCTCGCCTGCCACAACTGGCACCGCATTTTCCTCCTCCACTACAACAACCTCCTTTTTGATCTCCACTTCCTCTGTAACTGTTTCTTCAACGCCCAGTAATGGCTCAACAATATTGTTATTCCCTTCAACGTCTATAGTTTCTGAATTTTTACGGATGAAACTCTTCACCATAAGGTGAATCGGAATGAACAAAGGCGATGCCAGAAGCACTAGAAGTATAGCAGCAAATATTTGTGAAAAAACTTTGCCATGAGTGCCGGAAATGTCAAATACTAACAAATAAACCGCTATAGTAACGGCAATTATGTTAATGACGCCGAAGTATTTGACCTCTTCCTTTTCTTCTACGGAAGTTGAGGAAGGTGGAATTTCACGGAGAAAGACAATCGCCGTGAGACAAACGACTAAAGGAACTATGGCAAGCAGGAGTAAGAAAGTAGAAGGATCGCTAGCAAATAACGCCGAACAAATATCGGTGAATATTGCAGTACTCAATCCTACATATCCTTTCAAAATTCCTGTAACAGGTCCCCTGTTTTTCCTGAAATTCCTTATACAAGTAACTAATATGGCCGTGTTCATCCATGTAGTACTGTTACCTCCCATGCATAAAAATATACACATGACCCAGTAAGGAAGAGGTTTAATTATACCGCTAACGACAAGCCATTGAACACCGTAACCAATGAAACCTTCAATTCCTCCGATGAGAAGAATTACCGGAGTCGATAGACGGTCGGACGCAAGTCCGGCGAGTATCCCGAACGCTTTCCCAATATCCTTAGCGACTGAGAGGTTGTTTAATTGGAGCTGAGTAAGTGCCATTAAAGTCTTTAAAGCGTCGGAATAGTTTGAGAAAGTGTAATTGTTGCCGGAAATAGCTTGTACCCAAACGGCGGCGACGAAACCCAGCCATTTTCCGACGGGGGAATTGTAACTAAATACAAAAGTCATCAGTGTACAAAGGAATTGATTCAACGAAAGCCAAAAAATGAAGAAGATTTAGGGAAACAGAGACTTTTGGTTCGAAATTTCTGACTCGAAGAGGCAAAAGTATTGATTATTATATAGAGCATTACTTTCGAGAATTTTATTTTATTTTCATTAAATTTTGTTGTTGTCAAGTTGCTGACTGTTGTTTCTACGAAGATACATATAAATTGCCCATCGCTTTTGCAATTGTAGAGTATTCCTTTTTCTAAAAAATACAAAAATTCTTTTTACGTTTGAGGTGAAAAATCGTTTGAAGATTACGTACTGCATTTTTGCTACAGGGTAGGTAGATCATATAAATTCACAATAAATACAAATTAAATGATAGCATCAATCATTTCGGCAAAAAAATTTATAGATGCTAGAACTACGTATAAATATTTGGGTGTATTTTAAAATTATATTCATTTATTTATTAAAATAATATAAAAAAATATAACACAGTACATAATATAATATATGATATATTATAAAAGAGTGTGTTTATACATATATTTTCCAAGGAAATATAGTTTATGCACTGATGATCCTCCATTTATAAAATGTAAAAATAAACTAATTACTATTCACAGTTTATATGTAATGAGCAATATATGTTACCTCAATAATATAGCATGGATCAACATGACCGAGTACCCAATTGAACCAACACAAAAGTGGGGAGAATTTTTTAACTTTTTTGTTTATATTTGAGTAGTCAAAAAATTAATCTTTTTGAGAATTACAAAATGAATTCTGAATAACAAAAGAAGAACAAATAAATAAAATTTTACATTAATCATTTAATTATGTCCTCTTCAAACCTCATCCTCAACCCTATCGTGTAGCCTCATCTTTACCACCTCACACACCCCACCTTTCATATATAGGACTATTAATTTAGATAATATACAAAATAATACTTTTTTTACATGTCAAATATAAAAAAAGAAAAATAAATAACTTATAACACCAAAAGAAAACTGCATCTTCTCATAATTTTTTTCTAGTTTTCTTTATATTTAATATTTATTTTAAAATTTTATTAATTTAAATTTATGATAAATTTACCAAACTACGACGATGGAGGACTTTAGAAGAATTGTCATCGTTGATGTGATGAATCACCCCGAGTAAAGGTACGGATTGCGCTGTGTTGTCGTGATTTCTGGACCAATATATACTGAACATCAATTATTATATCCAATCCTTCGCTGTCATTTTTATTTTGAGTGTTATTTAAGATATTTGTAAACATACCATAGCAAGAAATTTAACTCATAATACTAGTAATTAACAATATATATTGTGCGTCCCTTCCCTTTGATTTTGACTTGTAATCTCACAGCTACTCCTATATCCCATAGATTAATTAGGCCTTACTCCTAATAATGATTAAATAATTTGTGCAAATACTTTTTAAAAAACAAATATTATAATAATTTACACTTGTATTAAATGTAAATTATACGTGCAATATAAATATATTAAATGTTTAAAAATATTTTGTGCTTGTTTAATAAGAAATTGATACAATATGCGTTAAAGTATGTGATATTATTCGTCAAGAAAATCATTCTTATATATATTTAATAAATATTTTTTATAATATGCATTAAATTTGTATTATAAGTGTTTATCAAAAAAATTTATTATTACTATAAATGATAAACATTTTCTCCCCCTAATAATTGACATGAAAATAAGGTCATAAAAAGAGTGCACATGCCTAATTAATGTACGTGAAGTAACTATCTAGCAGCCAAACAATTTCTGTAAAAATTAAATTGATTTTATTCCTTTTGTTCAATTCTAATTGTCATGATAAAGTTTGACATAATATTTAAAAAAATAATATTAAAAATATCGTTTGACTAATATACCTCTCATAAATAATTAAACTTTTATCTATATATATACTTTTTAATTCTAGAACAATAAATGCTAAAGACAAAATTGAAAAATAATTATCTAAATCCAAAATTATTTTGGTATAACTGCTTTAATATATGTGACAACTAAAACGAGATGTGGAGTAATAAAACGAAGAAATGGAGTTTAAATTGGTTTAGATTATCTTTTGAAATAATTAATTGTCAACTTGTACGGCATTCTTAATTACAACAACTTTTCTACAAAACCGTGGGACGTAACATCCCATACAACTGTTTTGACTTTTGCGCCATGAACAACTTGATTAATCACAGTCATGTATCACCTACTAATAACAATTTTGTAGAAATTATTCAAAACAATTTACAGTATTATATTTTATATCGATGATTAAAATTGTGTGTATATTTTTATGTTCTAATTCATATGAGACACTTTCAGTTTTAGTTCATCCCAAATAATGTATGTCATAAACATGAAATATTCTTATTATTACTAAGTGAAAAAAATGACAACTTAAAAAGTCTTGATGAATTTTGATATAATAAACGATAAAATAATATAGCATGGGAAAATATAATTCCTACATCAAGGAAGTAATATTTGAAAGTCACATGCAGTAATTTGACGTGATATGTTATTCATATTAGGGACCTTTCTGCTACTTCTTCCGTATGATATTTTTGGTTTTCAATTTATGAATGTATATGTTGTTGGTATGTTGTATTGTGACACTATTTTTTCCTAATAGACTTTATATTGTTTCTGTGTGACGTGCTATATTTTTATTATTGTATTTGAAATTGTTACATTCCAATTAAAAGTTTTTTAAAATAGTCTTTCTATTTCAACGAGATAATAATAAAAAATTGCATATATTTTATTTTTTACAGATTTA
>JAPFFP010000001.1:36426827-36453968 GCA_026153255.1 Solanum medicagineum
AAGTTTTTTAAAATAGTCTTTCTATTTCAACGAGATAATAATAAAAAATTGCATATATTTTATTTTTTACAGATTTATTAGCTTATGGAATAATTTCACAGAGTATATTAATATTATTATATAGTATGATTGAAGGTTTCTTTAAAAAAATATATTGTCACATCATACCAACATGATAAAAGACTATCATTCAAGTGAAATGACAAAAAAAAAAAAAAAGCAAGAAATGTGATTTAAAATAAAGGTAAATTTGGTGGGCAAGTTGTTGATAAGTTATTTGTTTGGTAAAAATCCAATCACTCAAATAATGTAAAGCAAATTTGGCACACAAGTTGTTGATAAGCTGCGGTTATTTAATAAGGCAGCTGCCTTATAAGTTAAAATTATACGGCATCGCACATTTTTTGCTATGTCCAAAATCCAAAAACACCAACCGACAGCTGAACTATAACATGTGCTGCTTGCTTATTTTAAAAAATATTTAAGCTATCAAAGAATCCAATTCAATCACGATTCTTGATGAATTACAAATATAATCATGCACTCTCAGCATATATAATTGAAAAAATATCAAAGTTTTATTGATAGTATCCTATAAACTGAGTTACAAATCTGATTTTTCAAAAATATATAAGTTTAAAGTTTTAAAAGTTAAAAATTAACTAATTAATTCGATTTTGGTAGAGAAATCTCTTCACTTCGCTGTCGTAGTGAGACAATGACACAAACTTCTCCCAACTCCGAAATCATTCTCTCGTATATTCAATCAGTACTAACTTAGAAGTTTACTGCGTATGAAATTAAATAATTTCAAAAAATAAATAAAAAGACAAATTTTGAAGATTGTAAAAAGTGCGTGAATGGTGGTGTGTTGTGTAAGGGTCTATTTATTCCCTTTTAAGTGAAGTTACGAGTTAAAAATTATTAGGTCCAGAATTTTTTAAGGAATTATTTATCTATTTTTATTGAATTTGTTTCATTTAGATTTTATATAAAATTATTCATCGATGATCATCAGAATCAACACTTTATACACAACCAGTACTATTAATCATCATTAATCATTAAAATTTTTGATATATTTTAATTTATAATTATTAAACTTTAAATAAAGATAAATCATACATGTTTGATATAGTAAAGATAAATACTCTTCGTTATCATATTTTTATATTTAAAATATTAAATTTTGTACATAAATTCATATATTTTAATCTACATAAAACCAAACACACCTAACTCCACGTTCTCAATAAAAAACCCAAGAAAAGGTGCAGGCATGTTTCAGACTGCTTATCAGATTAAATAATAGATTTTGAATATATGTACGGTGCATAACGGAGTGACAGCCTGTCTTCCTCAGATCCACAAAATGCTTAGATATTTTAGGGCCGTCGATTCCTTAAAGATTACCCCCTCTATACTAATTTAATTAACGAGGAAAGATTTAAATATGCTATCCAATTTTTTTAAAAAAATTATTTATATCATTTCTTAAAAGTTTGACTCATCTATATTATAGACTTATCCATCTCATTAGTTTTTAATAGTAATTTTACAAAATAAATTTTGATACATAACTTGTTTTATACAAATTTTTATTTATTTTGTTTTAATATGCCTTTTGAATCCTGATTATATCACTAACTTTGATTTTAATTTGCTGAAATATTGTTCGATGAAAGAAGTTCTAGAGACAATATCTTTTCATGTTTTGCATACGAACATGACATTCTTATAAATGTACCTTGACGGGATCTTCACTGGGATGTTAATATGATTCTTTTATGAAAATTAGAAAGCGCAGTAACTTATGACTCTTTTCTATTTGTTTCATTCCTTTGCTTTTATCTTTTTTCATACTTGACTTCTAATGATCTCCCGTTCTTGTAATAAATTATAAATCCCGGTAACTCATTCGGGGTGGGTCTTTATTTGGGTTTCTTTTTTCTTAATTCAATTTATAATTTGGCTTTTTTTTTTAAAAAAAAAAGAGAAAAGTAATGTTGTGGCCTTATTAAAATATGTCACGTGTAAAAATTGGTTTTGCAAAATCATTGCAAAAAAAATGACATAAATCAGTCTTTTCTTTAATAATAATGATATAAATGAGCTAATTTTTTGGTGTGTGACATAAATTAAACTTTTCTCAAAGTTTAATGACATATTTAAAATATTTCATATAAAATTTAAATTATATATTTGTTTAAGTTTTTAATTTAATTTTATATTATAATATACACTGATTAATTTTATATCACATATTTAAACGATGGTCGTGATTCCAGTGAGCTGTTACAATTTTTTGTATTTATCCGCCGTTGTTACATCTATTGCTCTTTTCCCATATGCTAATTGACAGAACCGAAAATGACGTGCTTAAATTTTTCTTTTTCTTTTCAGCTTTACTCTCAACTAGCCACCAACCCAATGTAGCTGCCAAAAGCCAAAAATGAATTTGTTGTTTCAAGAAATAAAATTTCTCAGACGTATATTTTTTAACTTCAATCGTGTAAGAATAATTTTAAATATTTTTAATCGTGGAATTCATCGTTTTATGCTTACCTGCTTATCAAAAAAAGAATGACAACAACAATAATAACATACTCAGTATGATTCATAAGTGGGATCTGACAAACATAAAATGTACGCAGATTAGATAAAGAGCTTGTTTTCGGGAAATCCTTGTCTCAAGAACTTGTCGAAAAAAATATTAATAAAAATTAATAAAAAGGTAACAAGTAATTTTTTTTTTCTTTTTTTAGTTATCATGTTGCATATTTCACAAATCAATTTGATGAGTTTTCATAGCTAACTCAATTGAATTAATTTGATATTTTAAACTAAAAATTTAAATATTAAAAAATTACAAGAAAAATACTTATTAACTGTTTTTTTTTCATACCAAAATAAATGAAGATACCTTGTCCTTCTTAGTAGGGGCTGTGAACATCTTAATTTCATAAATCAAGGATATTCAATATTTTAGGATAATGTTAAACAGTAGAGCGCATATAATATGCTTTTTACTTTTTGGATTCAAATATTTCTACTAAAAGTGTATCTTGAAAAAGACCTTACAAAAATATCTGTAAAGGCCATCATGCCACATTAATGAAAATGACCTTTAAATTAACAGGTGAACTACTGTTAATTGAAACAACACACGGAGTAGTGATTAAATTTAAACCAAGTGGATTGAACTTTTTAATTATAGTAATAACTTTAGATTTCCATATTTTCTTAAACACTCATTAAGTTGCACGATGCCATATAATATGAGACAAATGAAGAGTAATAGTAATAATAATATGAGGATCTTTGATCTCTTTGATTTAATAGTCTTTTTCCCCTTCGATTATTATGTTTTATTCATACTGGTAATTTAATTTTGACAAATTATTTCAATATTTCATTTTCCTTCATCATTTTGTAAGTTTAAATAAGCCTTTTATTTTATTTTGTTTAACCCATCGATATATGAAAGCGATAAACAGCAATAAAGCATTTGTATCAAAAAATGATTTATTCATAAAGGTTTGATCTTAAAATTTATATTCATCGTTTATTTGATGATGAATATTTTTACTTTACCTGACTTTATTTCCATCAACATAAGACCAGATCTGTCATCGTTGAGTATGTACATCTCCTTTCTTAATATGTAACTCTAATCAACTTTAAATAATTTCCACTATCTAACATATTAAATAATTTCTTTTTTCATCTTTTCTTGATAAATTTTTATAGACCAATTTAAATTACATATTAGCTCGTAAATAATTCAATGGAAGATAAGACTAAATTGGATTGCACCCCGAATTGATTTGGCATGAAAAATGTGAACTCAATCCGTCCAAATTAAATAGGTCGAGTTATACATCTCCTATTTTAAGTGTTATGAAATTGTATAAAACAATACAAAGAATAAAGTAACAATACAAAGAATAAAGTAACAATACAAAGAATAAAGTAGGAGAGAAGAGAGAAAATTTCTTATTGCTCTTGAATAATATATTACAATGAAGGAAACTTTTATATTTATAGGGAAAAAATTGACTTGGTCTCCAAATAAGAAACTGGATTGATTTCAAGTAGGATTCTTACTTTTAAAGAATCTATATAATAGACATTCACCATAAATGGAATATGTTTATGAGAATTTTAAAATAATTTTTCTTCATTTTTTCGAAAAAGATATCTTTCAACTAAAATTCAAGAAATAAAACAGTTTTCTATTTTCTTGTAAAAAGTAATCAGAACAACTAATTAAATTACCTTCTTTCCCCGCTCTCTCGCACATACATATAATGTGTATTTTGAGCTATAATATAAATCTTAATTTGTATCAATATTAAAAAAAACTAATACCAAATTTCTAAAAGTTTGTTTGCTACTCCCTCTGTCCCAAATTAATTGAATTTTTGAGGTTTTTGTAATGTTCAAAATATTTGAATTGTTTAAAGTTTAAGGTGAATGTTTGAACTTTTTTTCGTATTCATCCTTTCATTTATTGAACTTTTATATTTTCAAAAAGATAAAATTACATTATGTATTTATGATTTTACAAAGGGCAATAGTAGAAAGTATTGTGTAAATTTTATGTTTAAATAATTTTCTTAATATGCGTGCATTACCTCACAAATTCAATTAAAATTGAATTGGAGAGAGTACATTCCACTTGGAGTCATAATGAAAACAAAAGATTACTAATAAACTGGTGGGATATTGAATAGTCAATTGACTAGTTGGAGTACTAATTAAGATTATTAAAATCTTTAATTTAAACTGAAGTTGCAGTACATTGTCTATGAGAAACTTGAAAGGAATAGAGTTAATGGCCCATAGATTTAGCCCATATTTATGGATAAACTAGAATAGGAATAAAGCCAACACAGATTATTTAAAAATTAGCCCAAATGTGTATGGACTGCCTGTAATATGTTGCTGCCTTTTGCAATGTAATTATAGGAGTAACATTTTAAGGCAAAAATTTGTGTATTCCTTTTTAGTTACGTCAGTTTTGTCCAATTTGTATTTTCATGTTAAAAAGTGGCTAAAATTTAAATAATTTTGAAACGGTCCTGAATTTCTTTATAGATTCGGCCTCCATTGCATTAGCCCAAAGATGAGTTTGCGAAAAAAGTCCCTGAAGAAAACAAGAAAGTCAACATAACACCCAAAATTAATATGTGAATAATCAAAATACAAATCAGCACACTGAACAGGGTAGACAAAGCTGAACAAGAACAACAATTTCATCCTCTGAGATTCTGCTGCCACTGAATTAAAAACCAAATTAAATAAATTACACACTACTTCTCCATATCCCACTTCCATTATTGCCTCCCATACATGAATGACTGAGGGAATGTTTAATTGGTTGATGATGGAAGAGAACAGCTGAAATTCTTGATTTTTTCTTTTTGGAGGAAAAGAGGAGATGGGTAGAGCGTTCTCAGTTTTATTGCAGCCTCGATGGCTTCTGATCTTTCTTGGTGTTTTGTTTGTTATCTTTCTTGCATCCTCCAGCTTCCAAAAGGTACGATTTTTCTTCTTATATTATTAACCCCCTTTCCTTCAATGCTTTATCTTTCTGTCTTTCTTGTGTTCTATCTGTGAAGTTTAGGTAATTTGTTGTAATGGGTTTGGATCTGATTGTACACTATGGTCATAAAGCCTATTTGGGTATTGGTTTTTTCTGCTTATGGGTATAAAAGATCTGGTCTTTTGTCACAGTATCATAACTTAAACAACTGTCTACTAAGTTACTTGATAGTTTATTGAAAGGGATGTATAGCCTTTAGAGCAAACATTGTGGGGATGCCTGTATTCTTGTTCCAATAAAGCATATACAAATCTTGTTGCTTTTTCGTGTTTTTCCTCTAAATTGATGCAATGACTTCAAAAGCCATTGAAACCTAGATGAGTTCCTTAAGTACATTCCAGCTGGTGTGCTGAATATCCACCTCAAGCAGCATTGTTTGAAGCAATACTAATGTAGTCCAAGATTCTTGGTTTCTTTGCTCATCCTTTGTCAGGTTGGAGTTAATATGTTTCAAACATGACTTCCTCTTTTTTAATTCTCGTATGTGGTCGATGAGCATCAACACATTTTCTTCTTGGTACGAACAAATGTGTTTTCTTTATGAATTTAATAATGCTAGCAGGCATAGGATATAGTCTAATTGCCACCATTAGCCAAATTGGAAAGAGGAAATACTTTATTTTGAGCTTATTTTGTGAGATTTGGATAATTAGTGAGAATCAATTCATGGAACAAAAAGTACTTAGATTTGGATAGTTGTGGCAGGATAGTTAATAGGAATGATGAGTAATAAGTTTGATGTCATCCACTGCAGCTCCAAATCTGAGAATAATATAAAAACAAGAGGAGGTGGGGGAGAAAAGGAAGAACATGAATCTTGGAATAGATCCTCTTCAGAATTCAGATTAGATCCCAAAGGCTAGTCTTGAACTTACCCTCAGAAGCAAGAACAGGTCACTGAAAACATTGAGATGTCAGCGGCAGCTGCTACATCTCTCTCACATTATTCCTTTTTCTGTAAGCTTGTTTCCCTCAATCCTGCAAGGATGTTAACTCCATCTGTCATGCTTTCCAATGCATGCGATATAAATTAAATTGATCTTCCTGAGCCAGTTAAACTTTCAGACGCTGATTTACTGATATATAGCAGTGTCCTAAAGTTTAAAGTTTTGATAATCTGCAAATAAACAGATATGGACAGGTGCAAAGTTTGGTCATATACCATATTCTTCATTCTGCAGATCTTTTTTGTTCCCCTTAACTAGCAAGCTTGGAAGCTTTGAAGCTTTGTCCTGCTCTCGATATTCTCATACTGAGAGAACTTATTTTGATATACTTCCCCAGGGTGAATATCTATTTACCTTGTGGGTTTGATTCTCTCTTGGCTCTCCCTGGGGTGAATATCTCTTTACGCTTAATTATTTGGTATAAAACTATGTAAGAGAGACGTATCTTCCTATTTATATCCTTTCTTCAAATTGTCCCACTTATGTTAGGTTTTATAAAAGGAAAGAAGGAAACTAGGGAAATGCTTACTGGAGGACATCATTGCCATTTGACTGCTTCTAGACAAGCTACTAACACGTTCAAACCTGCACGATGACTTAAGCTTTTAATATGGAAGTCTAAATAATAAGTTGCAAGATAGATTGGTAAATCCTCATCTATCTATTTGGGTTTCAAAGTCTTAGCAGGAGTTTGATATGCTCGTTAAAAGCTATAGTGTAACTTTGGAGTCTTATTTGCAAGTTGGTCAATCTATTACTATGAGTCCCCTTTGCCTAGTGGCGACATTTTATGATCTAACAGTTTACTGAGCATTTTTATTTACCTTTTTTGATTTCTCAGGAACAGGAAAAGGTGGACGAGGTGTATGAAATTACCCATAGAGTATTCTTGGATGTTGACATAGATAAACAGCGTGTAGGTATGGACTCGTTCTGCTGACATTCTTATCTTATTAGATATCACTCGTTCTGTATGAAATTGTCCCACTATCTGACAAAGTTATGTTTCCTTTTTGTTTACCTACATTTGTAATCTGTACTGAAAACCCCCTGTTCAGTGTCCACAATTTCACTTTTTGATGCTAATGCTAGTAGTCAGTGAAGGATCCTGATGATTGCGCTCTCTACTCATTCGAAAAACAACTTACTAGAAGCTATATAATGACTTGATCTATTAATGATTAGAAAGCTGTGGTTTAATATGGTATGTTCTTCATGCAAGGACTTTGATGCCTGTGAACTTTCATTGCACTATACTAGCTCCGTGCCCAACTTGGAGTGTGGTGGCTTACTTCAAGTCTTCAACTAATTAATCTTTTTAAGAACAGTTGTAGTGTTGAAAACCCCATAACAAGTATTTTAGCCACTCCTTTTAAAAATTACGAAGATTTAGGAATCGTTTAAGAAAATCGTTATGAAAACGGTGAAGGCTGGGAAAGATTTTTGTGTGTTGATGATCCAAATTTTGAATATTCGCAGGAAGAATTGTTATAGGATTATATGGGCAAGTTCTGCCGAAAACTGTTGGTACGTCTTTATACATCTTTTTCCCATACTTTGCTCTCGTCTTCAGTTTATTTTGTACTTCTGCCTTGTTGCATAATGCCTGCAATTTTACTTCTGTGCAGAGAATTTCAGGGCGTTGTGCACAGGTACTTTTGTGGTTATAATTGTCACTGTTTTGTGCCTTCTTTACACATTTACATATTTACACATAACCCACACGTCTCTCTGTAATGCTGCAATTTGACTGCCAATTGCTGCACTTCTTGTTGTTGACTCAGGGGAAATGGGCAAGACTGCTGATGGAGTATCTCTTCACTACAAGGGAAAGCCTTTTCATCGTATAATACCGGGATTCATGATTCAAGGTGGAGATATTGTGTCTGGTGATGGAAGGGGAAACATTTCCATTTATGGTGGTCCCTTTCCTGATGAGAATTTCAAGATAAAACATTCTCATGCAGGTCTGGAATCATACTTGATTGCACTAATTCTCTCCGCAGGAAAACCAAGGGAAAATTTAATTATGCGCATACATTTACATCTATAGCATCCTTTGCTTTTGCAGGTGTTATTTCCATGGTGAACTCAGGACCCAACTCCAATGGCTGTCAGTTCTTTATACCGACAGTGAAGGCAAGCTGGTAAGGTTTCAAAATGACCGTATTTGAAAGTAACTAGCCTATCTACTAAATACAGATAGCTTTTTCAGTCACTAAGACACAAAGTCTTTAAGAAATGCCTAGTGAATCTGTGCCCCAATCCTTTCAATATGCTTATACCTAAACCAGTGAATGGAGAGGGTCGGGTGTACACAGACCTTACCCCCTATGTTTGTGAAACCATAAAGCAACTATAATCTTGAAACTTTTGCTTCAGCACTTCTGTGGTGCTAATGTTGTTTTTCCGGAAGAACCATATAAGCATTGATTGTTCGGGAATTTCTCATACTAACACCACAGCTATAAGCAGGTTGGATGGGGAGCATGTGGTATTTGGCAAGGTTATTGAAGGTATGGACGCAGTATTTGCAATAGAGGGAGGAGCAGGAACTTACAGCGGAAAACCTAGAAAAAAGGTGATTATTGCAGACTCCGGAGAAATACCTAAGAACAAGTGGGATGAGGACAACCAGAGTTCAACTTCATAAATATCGTCAAAGTTTTTGAAGTTACTAACCAAGCCCTATATACATTCGACACACGTACTATTCTCGTGTATTACAAGCATAATATATGTGGTGCTATTATGAGGTCCTATATTTGATTCCATTAACCTTACGGAGACGAGTGTTTTTTATTCCTAGAACTGGTTGTGAATATTTTTGGTTTTGTAGAGGAATTGAACTGAACCTATACATTCCAACTGGCTTGCTGGTTTTCTTCACCATTGCATACTGCCAAGTGACAAGTCCCTTGATGAAAGAGTTATTGGACAGAAATGAGTTATAGTTACTGTTTATTTACCTGGTACTGAGGTAATGGAAGAAGTCTTGTTTTTCTTGTTGGCACTGTCAGCATCAAGAAGTTGATCCTCTGTGGACCACATTATCTCTTTGCTTCTAGTGAAAATGAAGCAATATCTTGGGGACGTACGGCCACTAATTTTATTTTTTTTTTGACTCGTTTATTTCATTGTTGAATTTCGGAAAACATATTTGGCTATAAAAAAACCACAGATGTTCATTATGTCTTGTCATGAACAATTTTTCTGTTGGAATAACTTTTTCCTTTTCCCTGAACTTTTCAAAAAGTAGGAGTATTTTTTTCTTTTGCTTTGCATTAATTAGTATCGTGTGCTTATTTATTCTAGAAAACATAGTGCTATTATTAGAATTTAATATATTTCTCTCTAAGAACTATCCCTTCGTAATACTTGTCCAGTTTTTGAGATCAAGAAATAATTTTAAGTTTAGTTTGTAATTTGTCCTCATCCTTAATGATAGTTATTTTCTTATTATATTTTTCAAGGCATTACATTTATCATATTCAAAAGGTAATTTGATAATATTACTTTTATCGTTTACTATTTTTTAATTCGTGTGTCAAGTCAACAACGAACTTACGGAGGGAGTATTTAATGCAACAACAAATATGCTCTTAAGCCTGTCCTTGTGAGGTATGCAAAGTATTAGTTAAGTATGATGTGAATGAAATGAGTAGATATAAAAAGATTCATATATAACTTTGAAAAAAATAATATTAATGACTCAATCTCTTTTATAAATAGAAATGAATTTATGAAATGGTTAGTTGATTTATTAATGCTTAAAGAGAAGGATATATGAGATCCTTTCATACAACTGTAGTCTTACAATGAAGAGACATTTAATACAAAGCTTATGATGTTACACGGATGTGTCTTTAATTAATGAAGACAATAAGTTTTAAATACGAATAATTATGCATCTTGAATTACAGCGGAAATCGGAAAATATCCAGCAGTGACACAACCATTTACTGGCACGTAGAAAGACCGATCAATTTTTCTGTAGAATAACACCAAATTGTCTCACGTGGGTGGTCTTAGCTAGCAACCACCGACCAACCTCGTCATCATCGTCATCACCACCACCATGTAACCCACCCCCACCACCCCATTCACTTCTTTCATCTTTGCAATCTGAATTACCCCAACCCCAAGAAAGATTCTTGATTTTTCCGCCATGGAAACCAGTGAAGACCCAAATAAGCTTTCTTCTACTCTTGCTGAACCAACCACACAACCTCTTCTCTCCAAACCCTACCCTGTTGATGATTCCATAACACCCCATAACTACCCTGGCCAATCTTCTTTAGACCCAGAAGACCAAACTCAGTTCCTTCAGATCTCTTACAATTTTGGACATCGACCCTTTAAGGATCTTCCTTTTCTTATCCTTTTTGTTCTTCTTGTTCTTTGCACCTTTGGTTTTGGTATCTTTGCTTCTGTTCATAGAAATCCTCATCACTCTCAAATTTCCTCTTTTACCTACAACTTCACCTCATCTTCTTGTAGTCTTGGGAGTGCTACCCTTGAGAGTTCTAGGGACTTTTTTTCACTTTACTCCTCTGAGTCTAGTTTCTGGAAGAGTTTGATTTGGACCCTTGTAGTTACTTTAATTCTCAGCGTACCCTTTGTGCTTTTTGTGCTTTTCTTGCTCAAGCACTACACAAAGCAGATAGTTTATGCTTCACTTCCCTTTTTTGTAATTGTCCCTGTTTTTCTTGACATCTACTGGTTTGTTGCTTGCACTGTGAGCTCCAAATGTAGTGAGGATTTCCCTTTGGCCTATAGGATTCTAGTGCTTGTTTTCGTGTTGTTGGTAATTGGGCTACTTGTTTGGATTTTCATAGCAAATTGGCATAGGATTGAGTTGACTGTTAAGATTATTGGGGTTGCTTCTGCTGCTCTCTCAAGGAATTTGGGGTTGTTTGGGGTGCTTCCAGCATTGATTTTGGGGTTGTTGGCTTATTATGCTCCCATTGTTGTTTTCTTGGTGTTTGCTAGGCTTAATGGAGAGGTGGTACCCAAGGAAAAGAATGGGGAGTACTTTTGTGTATGGAAACAGGATAGCTGGGTTCCTGCATATTATACATTTGCCGTTCTAACAATGCTTTGGTCTGCCACATCAATGATTGAGGCACATGTTTATGTAATAAGTGGAACAATTGCACAATGGTACTTCTCCAAGGATGAATCAGGTCCCAAAAAGTCCATGAGAAGTGCTTTGAGGTGAGTTTTCATAATCTTAACATCGATATGAGCTTATTCTTTGCAGTTAATTATTATGCAAATGATAGCAGAAAAGTAGTTGTAGAGAGCTCCTTATGTTTCCTTTCTGCATGCAATGACTGTTTTTCTGTTATGCTGTCTACACCTGAACTGATTCTGGAATTCTGAAGGATGTTTATAGTATGCCTGAATTCATTGCTGAGGCCTTACGTTATTGACTGTTTTTACTTCCTTTGGCATAGGAATAAGGCCTCAGTAACTAATTGACAGTAGTCAGTTGTGTTGCATTGACTAGATGATCCTAGACTAACTGGAACTCAACCATTCGATTTGTTCATGCTCTCAATTTTTTTGCTCAGTTATCAGTATGATTCAGTATCAAATAATGCATCCGGAGGAGGAAAAAAAAGAATATAGGAGAAACATGTCCCCTAGGGGCTAGGGCTTTGGTTCAGCAGCAAAGTTAGTTCCACATTCTATGTGTGGTAGGTGCATGTCACTTGTTCAAATCGTGCTAGCTAACCAAGTTTGGTATTTAAGCGGAGAAAAGGGTCCACCAAGCGGGTTTCTTGATTATCAAAAAAGAACCTACAACTACTCTTCCGCTGTGTAACTCTAATTTGAAATGTCTCAGTTTAACTGTGTTAGGATTATGGATTATTCTTTCTGTAATTAAACCATGTAAGAGAAGAGTTAAGAGAGAGAGGGAAGAAGCATACACCGAAGAAGCATACACCAGGGATTGACATTGAACCTCTACTTGATTACCCTAGTTATAGATGAGTTAATCAACACAATACGTGTTGAGGCAATGTTGTGTATACTATTTGCTAATCTGAATTGACAAAATCGACGGAAGTATCGATCAAAACCTTGAACAATGGAGAAGCACTCTGGAGAGTAAGAATTTTAGAATAATTAAGAATGAATATGTGACTTTCAGATTAAGTCAGCAAAATAAGAGTGAGGTTTAGGTGGGTTAGCCAGAAATATGGAGCCTAAATGTAATCAATTCAAATATTTAGGTTCATTGTTCCAGGAAGATGTAATAATATAATAGACAAAGATGTGTCTGGTAGTTGATTCCATCATGTATTTTTTGGTGTATTTGGAAGGAATGGAATCTCAGATGTTTTGATGGTATCTCAATTCCAATTAGCACTTTGAAATCCTTTTGCCTTATTAATCTCTTCCGTTGAAGCAATTTATCCCCGTTAATAATATATTGGCCCTCTTAGATTTCATTAGCACCCTCAATATCACTTAGCGACTATTCTTTTGCTTGTGGCTTACTCCCGGATTAAATAGGTGTTTTTGTTCTCAGGAGTTAACCATGTTTTTGTGTATGTAATTTGCATCTCCTTGATACCTTTCTAATACAACATCAAAAAAAAGACAAAGATGTCCACAAAAAGAAAAAAAGGGTGTTGTATAGGACTACTACCAAGGTGTTATGTGATAGATGTATGGCTATCAAAATGATTGTAAGCTATAAGACAATCAATGTTGTATGAGTGTCATGGATATGCGGATGTTTGGATGGACGCGTCTCCATGCAAGATTAAAAATGACCATATTCGCCAAAAGGTGCTAATAGTATACATTGAAGATAAAATGAGAGGTCACTTGAGATGGTTTGGTCATGTGTTGCCGACCACCATATGCACACAGCAGAGAAAGAGGGGATTCAGGTTCTCTTTTAAAAGGATTGGATTTGCTGTTTGCCTTCTACACCTTGATCTGTCTAGTTCTATTTTGGCTAATCCAAATCTTTGTACTGAGTAAAAACAAAATATCCTCTTTCAATTCTTGTTAGAGGGGAAGCCCCATGAACGACCAAACTGAGGCTTGGGTAGATAGAGGAAGAGAAGATTTATTGAATGCTCACAAGCATTTATTGAGGTAGTAAAATATTCTGTTTTAGAAGGATCTTTCTTGGTATTGAAGTCTTCAATCTGTGACGAAGTAACCCATTCTTCGTCTACGCAAAGATGAATTACTGCTTTATTTGACCAGTCCTACCCTGGCTTATCCAGATAGGACCTTCTCTTATCCCGGTTGACTTGAGCTTGTCTTGGCTTAGGTGTGAAACATGGTAAATGAAAGTGTTAAAGAAGTGGGGCAGGTTGCCCTAAAATTACATGGAAGGCAGTTGTCCCGTAAGACCTACAATCCTATGAAATCCATGCAAATTTGCAAAAGAAAGAGCACAACAGATGGAAAGATCTGTATAGGCAATACCAATTTGTTGGGAACGTATCCTATTCATGTTATTACGTTTACTTCTATGGATTTCATGAATCTTTTCTACCCTATTAGTGATATATATTAGTTTTATTTTGTATAATGTTGTCTTGGACTAATTTAGATGGAGAAACATGGTCAATGAGGATTCATATATCAAAGCAAACTCGTTTGGGCTAAGGGTTTGTCATTTTTATTATTTCCTTTCAATGATGGAATCCTTGCATTGCGGTCTTGTTTCAGCTTCATGATAGTTGCCTGGATCTTTACCAAAATTTTCTGTTCTTTCTCAGTACAGTTTCTGTATGCTAAAATCCTCTTAAAATATCAGAAGATGTATGTTTGATCTATTATTCTTTTGTGAAATTCTGCAGAAATGCATTTGGCCCATCGTCAGGCACAGTATGTTTCTCTGGGTTACTGATTGCTGTAGTTCGTATTGTTCGTTCCATGGTTGATAATGCAAAACAAGAAGATTCTGGAATTGTGAACCTTATTCTGCGATTTTGTGCCAATACCTTGCTGTCAGCAGTTGAGTTTGTGAATAAATTCACCATATGCTTTGCAGCTATAACTGGTGAAGCATACTGCACTTCCGCTAAGATGACATATGAACTTCTAAAGCGCAATCTTCTCTCTCCAGTGTTTGTGGAGACTGTCTCTACTCGCTTACTGGCTGGAATAATCTTTGTTCTCTCAACAATATATGCAATATTGGTGAGTCATTCTAGGTGTTGATCAATTTTCTTTTTTCAAAACTTCCTATTAGGTTCCTTGTGATTTGACCATCTATTGAGCACAATTATTCATAATTCTATTGCAAGTGCATGACTTTGTTCTTAAAGATTTGGAGTGAAGTAGTTGTAGATGATCATTAAGAAATCAAGATTTGGTCTCAATGTTCCTCTCTCCTTGCATATCAGTGAATGAGAGTTATCAATCTTATAAAGCTCTGACATAGTTGAACTAATCACAAAAATCTCAAGATGTGAAGTGGCGTATCTTTTATCCTTTTTTTTTCTTCTTTTTAGAATATACTTTTACAGTTATATTTCTTTCTTAAGCTACATAGTTAAATACTTCCATTTTCTGCCTTAAAAGAAATTGCCTTTGATTATCTGCTTCCAGGTTTTTGTTGTTGTAAGAGCTGCTAGTCATCTTGGAGTCGAAGCTTACCTTATTGCTGTTCTGGCATGGTTGCTGCTGATGGTGGTTCTTGGTTTCTTCGTCTTTGTTTTGGATAACGTTATAGACACAGTATATGTCTGTTATGCCATTGATAGAGACAGAGGAGAGGTATGTAAACAGGAGGTTCATGATGTCTATGTGCACCTTCCTATCAGTAGGAGTCATAGTTCCGCTACTTACGGTGCCAGAAGTCCCCTTCTTGTATAACCAAACCCTTTGGTTGACTAAAATGTGTTGTATTCTGACTGTTATTCTTTTTCTCCTTTTTGGTTTCCCTTTGTAATTGCCAGATTTGCCTGTTAGGTAAGTTATGCGTTGAGGTAAATTTATTCTGTACAACAGTGGTTTTCCAATAAAAATGAAAATATTTGTTGACTCTGTCATGATCTCTATAGTTAGGGAATAAGTAATCTTGAGAGCTTATATTATTGAATATATAAACATGGACAGCTTGTGTTTGCTCAACTACATAGCCCTACATTTGTTCTGTGGGGTTAGGGCACTTTGCAGATTTGAGGTCCTCTTTGTGATATGTGAATTATGATGTTGATAGTCTTGTTTCAGCATCCTATATCGGAAAATGTTTGTGCTACAAAATTTGGCAGATAGCTGTTGTATGATCCCAAAGGATAAAGAAACAGGAAGTCAAGTTTGCAGGGCAATCGCTGTTGTGGCCAGATTGCCAGAACTACAAAGAAGAAAAAGCCACGAGGAAGGGCGACAATGCAGATTGTGTTTATCACGCAATCACACATGTGGTAAGTCTTAGCTATTAGTATCACATAATCATACATGTGGTCTCAGTTATGCTATACGGTGTCATGCTGAATCATCGTTTGATTGGTCGATATGTTTCCTTGTTTGTACTCTTTCATCGTGTCTTCAAGGGACCAAGTTAGGAAATAAGTTGTGTCTAAATATCTCCTGAGGAACAGCTGATGCGTCATTGGGAACTCGGTGGAAAATTGGCTGTTTTTCTTATTACCAAACTTTTATTATGATTCAAAGCTCGAATTTTCTGACATGGCACCGAACTTGTTCTTCTATCCTTCTCTGCTTAAATACCATGCTTTTGGTTCGAGGTAGATTCATACTCGTGCCATGTGCCTAACTTGAAGATCATCTTTATGATCTGTAAAATTGTGATGCTGACAGTTGCTTGAGCATTCTATGTTGGGAAAAGATACTTTGATACAAATTTTGTTGGATAGCTGTTGTATAAGAGCAGTTGCCATCATAGCCAAAACTACCAAGAAGAAAAAACCAGACAGCTACTGCAGATTGTTTATATCATGAAATCATATTTGTGGTGACCAAAACTTCAGCCACCATACAAATAATGGCCTTCATCTACAGTAAGGGGAAATTATGCTATCCATTAGGAAGATCCACAATAGTTACTTTTCATGTATAACCACAATCATCTGTCACTTCACAACCAAGAAATCAGAACAGGATGTTTCATTGAACAACCATTCTCTCCTAACATGTTCTAAAAATACAGCTAGGTTGTAAGTGTATATTATCCTAATTCCTACCTACAACATGGACATGGTTAGAGGTAGATTCAAGATTTGAACTTTAGGCTGCGACGCAACGACAACTAATAACACTTAAATTTTGAATTTAATTTTATATATATTCAGTAATTTCTTAGCACATACATAATTTGAGCCAAAGTTATTAGGTTATGCTAAATTCAAATATTATCCCTCACCCCCGCATAGTTACCTTGAGAAAACAGAAGTACCGGGATAATATTTGGTGGGCTGAAAACTCTTAGTAGGGAGTGTTTCTTTTTTTAGTAGGTACTAGTCTCTGAGAATGCACATTGCACGTTGTCTCTTATTGTTATCAATATTATTAAAAAAAATTCATATATTAAAAAAATTGAATTATAAAATAGAAAATGCTAAAATTGACAATATACTTTTGTCATTTATGTTTTATTCATTAAATAATATAAAATATAGTGTGAAAGGACATAAAATAAATGATATAGAGGAAAAGACTTGTTCTAATGACAAATTTCTAGATTCGTCAAATAAAAAGTTTTTGCATATCAGATATACTTGAGATTATAATTTTGATAATTACCTCATTACATGATGGCAATAACAATTTCAGGTTCCATTTAAATAACCTATTTCTAAAAATCAACATAAAGTATATGTTTGAGCATGCAAATTAAAGTATTTACAAAATTCACTTGAGTTACATATAGTGCATAACAAAGAGTATCAAGAGACATATAAATTAATTATCAGTGCAATGAAATGAAAAAATCAGAAGGGAAAGAGATTATATTACCATTAACTTGAAGATGAGTATGTAACACTCACAATTGAACTTTAAAGCAAATAAATATCATTTAATTGCTAAAGCGTATAGCACATGCGATATCGTAATTACTAGAGGTTGTACATGAAATTTCAAACAAATACGTACCACCTTAATTGTTTAAAAACAAGACTTTTGAGTTTATTCATCATAAAATGTTTAATGACTTAATAAATTTATTGCAATATAAATTATTTTTTTAAAAAAATTAGTGGAGGACATTTTCTCAGTCCAATAAACTCAAAACCTTCCCATCTTTAAAAATATATAATAATTATGTATTAAAAAATTTAATTGATTGAATTTCGAATATTTCGATGCAAAAAGAAAGTATAGTCGAAGCACATGATCCAATTGATTTAGGTGCACAAGGAACATATGGCCAAGTTGATAATATGACATGTCTCCTCATCTACATCCAAATCTTTACTTGCTCTGATGGGCTCTCTTTAGATTTTAGTGTTTGTAATTCTCTAATATTTCTCTGATTCTTCTTCTCTACCATATCTTGTTGTAACACATGAACGTGCTGTTCATGTACCTCACAAATACAGTATGCTGCAGCATTCTTTGATGACATAAAACATTAAAATTAGGAGGTTATTCATCACATTCTTAGACAATCTTGTGGGTAAACTCAACCTTTGGGATTTGCATCTTTGATATTAGGGTCTCACTTCAATATAGATCATAAAAATATCCGATTTTGGGATCACCGTTTAAGTCAATATGCAGATTTTGGAACAATTTCAAAATATGTGTGTCTGCTATCATTTTTATCTGAAGTTCAACCACATACATCAAAATTTCAATCATATATGGTTGAAGTCAGTCAATTTTTTTTAGTTTATGTACATTTAAAGCTTAGCCACTTTTGCCTGAACTTCAAGCAGACATAATTGAACTTCAGTCATCTATAACTTCAAATGTTTATTTGAGGTTATTCTAAAGTGTCAAACGGCATTGTTTTCAACAAATTAAACTAAGTAGTAACATATTAAAGTAGCAATGAAACTTTTACAAGCTAAATGTGATGCACACTCTTTTGGTGTCTTTGGGATCTTCAAAGAAAGAATTTCTCCTTTTACATGTAGAGATGGATAAGAGGGTGAAGACCAATCCTTTTTTCACCTTTGCTTTCACGCCAAGACTTTTTAGAAATCCAGAGAAAAAATATAAATGAGATGTGCTTGTGCTATCCCAAAATGGACCACTTTTTTTCAGCTAAAATGAAGGGTATTTTTCTGATTAATAGAACTTTATAGTAGCCATGCCAAAAAAGTTATCTTTATATTCCCGGTTAGTTCTACTTCAAAAAGAATATAAAAAAAAAAAAACTAAAATGATATGACAATACTTGTAAGCCATAGAATAGAAAAGATACGTGGAAAATTTTAGTAGCTCAGTTGATTGACTATTTGAACTTCCACTTTGTTGCTGACAGCTCAATTCCCCATATTGTAATCCCCCTCCCCATTCCCCTTTTCCTACCCCCAATATTTATTAAAAAAAAAAAGATACGTATAAATATAGTCTAAATATTATCGTCATAAAAGAAAAGATTATATTACGTCTGGACCTAAACTAATTGGAGTGGACTCTATCAATGTTCCATATGTATTCTGTTTTTCTTGTTCTAAAAATTCAGTAATGTGCATCTAAGGCTAAAGATATGATCGGTGGTCAATAACGTTGGATAAATTGTCAAGCTCAAGATTAAAATTGAGACAACAATTGAAAACTATTTGCAGTTTGTCACATTTAATTAGTCTAATGTTTACGATATAGTTGAATTAATACGCATAGTTTTAAGACTATCTGATATTTATTTAGTAGAGGTATTCAATAAATCAATTAAAATACGCAAACAATAATTGACACATTACCATTATTGGGGAAAAAAATTCCTTTGATGTGGCATTCAGTTTCCAATTTTTCTATAATAATGATGATAACCACAAGCAATATTATAATTTTCCTTACTATGTCCTCAACCCACTAATAATTCTTATAATCAATTATAGATTAAAAGGACCTACATGCACTTAACATTCTTAGAAATAACCCATTTTCCAATAGGCAACAGCTTCCAAGACAAAGCAGAAATCCCAATGGAGGCTAATTTGGTCAATCAATCACAAAATTCCATAGATCTAATATAAGATAAACTTGTAATATTACTCATAATATAATGGCATTTGTTTAACCAAATCCTATTTAAAACCCCTCCACTCAACCTTTTTTTCCCAATTCTATTTTCCACCTTTCTCACTTTGCTTAGCATACAAGAAAACAAAACATCATTTTCTCTCTAATTTACTTGCATCCTTCACCATGGCTATGGCTTTTAAGATGGTACACATTTAGTCATAAAAAAAAAATGTTCTCCAGTTTACTTAATATTGTTGTATGCATTTATTGATAGTTGTAACATAGTCGATAATGATTCATATAGTCTGTTTGGAACTGAGACGTAACTGTTGTTTTAACGTTGACGATTATTTGATTGACAGGCGACGACGGGCATGTGGGTGACTGATGAATGCAAGAATTCTTACATGGATATGAAATGGAAGAAAAATCATAGGTACATAGTTTACAAAATAGATGAGAAATCAAGATTGGTGACAGTTGACAAAGTTGGTGGACCTGGTGAAAATTATGAAGATTTGGCTGCAGCTCTTCCTAAAGATGACTGTCGATATGCTGTCTTTGATTTTGATTTTGTTACTGTTGATAATTGCAAAAAGAGCAAGATCTTCTTCATAGCCTGGTTTGTATATATACTTTCTTTTTAATATTGACGAGTTGAGTCAAATTTGAACGAATTAAATCAATAAACTAGTTATGACACAATCCTTATGAGTCAAATAACTAGTCATACTTCAATCTACTTCATTTTTTGAGAAAATTTTGTGGAAGTTAATATATTTTTGTTATATTATTAGCTTAAGTTCTTCCAAATTTACATAAAATTTCAATCTTTATATTTGATATTGGATTGCATTTTAACTAGCCAAATAACATTATTTTGACTCGATTTATCCAATGATTTGATAGATCATATTTACCTCATTGAATCGATAGGCCAATCATAACTCAACTCATTTAAACTTAGATAGATTAGATGAGTTACCGACATCTTATTTTCTTCACTCACTCAAAGTTTTTTGGACTATAAATGAATCATTTTTAAGTTTAAATTCTTAATTCGCTCTGATATGTGATCATAGTTAGAATTTTTGTAAAACAGGTCACCAACAGCATCAAGAATTAGAGCAAAAATATTGTATGCAACATCAAAGGCAGGGCTAAGGAGAGTGCTAGATGGAATTAGCTATGAACTTCAAGCAACTGATCCAACCGAGATGGGAATTGATGTGATCAAGGACAGAGCCAAATAATTTTATTTTTAATTAGCAAACAAATTAAAGCACTGTGTTTTTTGTTGCCATCTTTTTCAAACTTTGTTTTTAATAATAATAATAATGACTCCACTTAGAGGGCAAAGATGCTTTCTTTCTTTCCTTCTTAGTGGTACTATTGTGACTTTTCATTTTCTTCTCTTTTTTGCGTAAGATTTACTAATGTGAGGTTGATCCAACCTTCTAATTTATGATAATTATCATGTCCTTTTCTACTAATTTAACTACAAAGTGTTTCTACTAGCTAATTATGAGTTTTGTGTAACTTTATCTTGTGTCTATACGTGGAATTTAAATACTTTGTTGCCAAGATACGAGTAAAGCAATCAATACTTTTCTAAAGTCCATTTTTGCCTTTCCCTTTTGTTATCATCAAAGTAGAAATTTTTGACAGCAGGGGAGATAAAATTGAGTCGATTTATATTAAAAACAGTTGCTCTATTTCATAAAAGGGGTAAAGTAAAGTCTAAATATGTATAAATCTTACTTTTTGCAAATTTCATTTGTAAAATTACGTCCTGTTGTTATTGTAAAACTACTTTATTAGTTGATCAGATAAATCTTGCTCGTTGCAAATTCCGACCGATTATTTTCATATAATTTTCAATATTCGAAATGGACTAGTTTGCTTAATGTGAAATCCTAAATTTTTAAAGAATTAAAAAAGAGTTTGAATTGGAAGGCATCTTGTTTAATCTTTTACAATGGATGGTTAAAATTGGACAGTTTTAGTTTTTTTGGAAAGAAAGCAACTTTATATACCAATCAGTATAGAATAAAGTAGAATAGATGTTTACCAAACGGATCCAATGAGGAGACAACCAGATCTTCCGTTCATTCATCTTTGCCTGGCATCTATTATCCTGGCCGCAAGGGTTTTTTTGGAAATAACATTTGTCTTTTTTTTCTGTTGGAAGTTTCTAAAAAAAAATAATAATAATTCTATTAGATATTTCATATTTATTTTGAAATGTGATTAATTTAAATATACAATAAAAGAATAAAGCATTTTTACTGAAAGTTTCATATCTTAAACTCAAATTTGAAACGTTGTTAAGTATGATCCAACTTGTCAAACATGTCTTTATTCGGGTCGAACATGTGTGTAGCGTAGTTAGATCAAATATGCCCGATTCAAGATTAATTATCAAGTAGCTTCTTAATTATTACGGTCTGATCATATTTAATTTTATAGCCTTGTCTGCTTTATTTTAATTTGTTTAGTGAGAAGTTTGAGCAACTTATTTTATTACTTCTGTATAGATCCTCAAATTAATAAGATAATCAACTTATTACATCACACACTTTTTGCTCAAATCTTTTGGAGGTCATAGCAGTCTCATAAAATTAATTGTGTATAAATAAGTTAAATATTATAATTATAAAATAAATAAATTAATTAATAAAGATTTCCAGGAGCAAAAAATCGGAATATGAAGGGAAGGAAGCGATGTAACAACTACTTTATAGAATTAGTGGAGTTATTAGTTAATTCAAACACAAGTGTTATCAATAAAATAAGAAAAATAATCAATTGGGGTAGGGGGTACTATTAAAACCGATATGGATCCACACCCTGACTAGTGATCTGACTGTCCTCAGTTGACCTTGGTTAAATAATGTTGAAGAAAAGAAAATTATTTTGTGTTCAACAAACTTATGATTATACGAAGGGAAAATACTTCTTTTAATGTTTCCCCTTCTTTTATCTTTCTTTGCCACTTCAAACTTTTTCAGATTTATGAGGGCCCAATCTTATCGATCATCAACATGGGAGATTTTGTCATTGTTCAACATCTCACTTTACGTCCGGTGCTTAGTATAGCATCTGATGCATAGATAATTTTAATTTTCGAGGCTCAACATTGGGTGAAATAGATTCCGCTCTAATACCATGTAAAATTAGGCCTTCGGCCTAACTCTCATCCCAAAAGCTAGCTCAAATGAAGAAGGAGTGATCAAGCTTTATAAAGAGTCTACCATCTCACTAACCATCAATGTGAAACTTTTGTCATTCTTAAACAGTAATCCAATATTTTTGCCTTGGGATACTTTGAAAATTCTTGCTAACATGATTAATAAACCCTTCATGCGTTTCTTTCGGTTTACCTTAATCTAATTTGCTAAGTTTACGTTTTATAATTTGCTTTATTTAATTACTAGAAAGCATGTGACTTACCAGTTTCTTAATTATTAGGTAGTTATTATAGGGTTCCATGCATTTATTTACGAAAGGAATACATTTTATATAATACAAGAAGTGTAATTATGGTAAGTAACATCACATCTGCGTATAAATTGTATATATATCATGAATTTTAGATTTTGAAAATGATTGTTATAAGCTGACTGCTGAACTAACTCCATCAATTAAAAACTGCTGGTACACTTCGAATATCATGCCCCCTAGTGCAACCATTTAAATACCTAATCATGGCAAGGACCAAATGTAAAATTAGTTGTTAAGATATGGCAGATTAAGAAATAAAATGATTAATTAGATTCATAATCCCACAAATTGTGCTAGCAGGTGAATTAGTTACCTTCGATTCAGAGTGGTAAACTTTTCTCCACCAGTTATCTAACATTTGAGTAGGAAAGGACATTTAATCTCTCTTTTATAGGCTTTTTCCTCATACCCCACATAATTGAACAAAGAACTGAATCAACTAATCTTGATATAGATCATCCTAGCTATTCTGCTTTTTTATTTGTTTATGTTATCACGTATCTGAATCATATAATTATGAGGATTCTGCTTTTTATATTCATGAGTGTGCATTAGTGTTCAAATTACTGTTGTTACCTGAACAGTATAGTCCACTTAGATTTGGTGCATGCATAGGGTGTTTTATGGTAGTCAATAAACTCAATTGAGAATCATGAATTCCCCTTTCTCATATTTAAAGCAAAAATACTATATAATCTCTTCTCATCTATCTAATTCACTAGCACCTATATTGACGGGAGATTATAGATGCTCGTAAAATTAGTCAAGATGAGTGAGAATTAATGCAAACATAGATATTTAAAAATAGTAAGTTGATATGTTAAATGGCTCGTTCATTAATATGCCAATTGAAATAATAGTTTCACTCACAAAACATAAATCTTTTCCAAATAACACTTCTTCTCAATTTCAACTCCAAATACATTTTTGAACATCACTCAATGTCCATAAATTGGCTATTCCCGTCATAAGCACTATTATATGGTTATCCCACTAACATCTGGATTGAAGATTGGGTATTGTCTATAAACAAATAGTCCAGCCCAGCCCAGCCCATGATAGTCCTTCACCTAACTCTCTCGTTTAGACTTTCGGGCCTCAAAACGAGTTTTAGGCTACCCCAATAAAGCCCATTACCTTACTTATCGAATTGGGTACATTGCAGATCCTCGAACTTTTTTTCCTGGCCAGTTTTAACAGATTAAACAATGAATATTATATGTTCTTTAATTGGAGCACAACTAAAATTTAGATCATTCAATTTGAGCTATATTATTGATTGGATCAATTTCGGTTATATGAACGAAAAAAAAGTGTTTCCTTTTTTACTCTTGGTTTGTTTTTTTTTAATAATTTTTAAATATATCAAATAGAAAATTAATAAAAAGAGTAAGACGAACCAATTAAATGAAAAAGTAATTAGTGGTAATTAGGTCAAGGTTTAGTTACAAAAGGGTTGAATGATAACATGTCCGCCACAAATTAAAAGGCCGACAGCGAATATATACCGTTCGGCCACGCAATTATGAGGACATGTTCACGGAGATATTTCATATTTGTAGGTTTAATTCTTTTCTTCTTTTGCTTTTTTCTGCTTCTTTATTCTTTTTCAGTCTTTTCAATTTATTCTGTGTCTCCATTTTCATTTTTTGCTAATTATGTTCTTCTTTTTTCACTCCGTCATAGCTTTTTTTTTTCCGAAAAGTATTAAAAAACTTTTAAACTTGGTACGGATTATTAGTTTCGTTCTCTAATTATTGACAGTTTTAAAAACACTCATTTACTTAACTAATTGAATTTAAATACACCCCTGAATTCTTGCCAAGTTAAGGGGTGATTTTTAAAAATTGTGATGAATCAGGAACGTATTTTAGTTTAGTTCGTCTAATAAACAAGCGCTTTTATGACTTTCAATAAATCGGGAATGAAACTAATAACTTCTTGCAAATCAAACGCAAAAGAGGGAATAAAAAGCAACAAAAAAAATGAAACTTGTCAGTTAAGTCTCTTATCTGCGAAGCAAAAAGTTGGAAATAATAAGTAAAAAAGAAAAAGGATTAAAGTACACAAAGGAAATAGATGAAGTTAGGAAGTGATTACATTTCTTAGGATCAAGACGATTCTGTTATCTGTCTTTGTTGGATATTACTTATAATCAAAATGGAGAACACTTAGTAATCTAGTATGAAGCACAGTGATATAAACATATCTAGCTAATTAAATAAATTAATTAAAATGTAGAAATTAGGCAAGTGAATGGAGAGAGACCTCGTGAATCTTTGTGACTTTAAGTGGTGGTGACATTCACAAGGTTGTCATTTTCTTGCATAGTTAGTTGGGCCATCATATATTAATGTATTGGGACCTTATATTATTTTGCATGATATAGGCTTAAAAACACGTGCCATCTATGTTTATATTTAATCACGCAACTATTCACGCCTTCATAATTCATAAATATTGTTGGACCAAATAAATGTTTATGCAGCTATACTTGTTAATGTAACTTTAACAGTGGTGAGAACATAATCATATAGAGAAGAATTTGGAGGTGGATAGCATATTAGGAGTTAGATGAGGGGAAGTGTTAATTAGGCTTGGGATAATATACCGACCATACTTGGTTTTCTTTTGATCACATTAACATTAACAGGTTTTTGTAAATTCCTATCTTGCGATTTATGATGTTATCATTAATGTCGTGCGTTTTGGTTATTGCATGACTATGTGGTTGTCATTGTTTCGATTCAATCTATGCTAGTTATTATACTTATGTGATTTTAGTACATGTTTCATCCCTTTTCTTCTGTTTTTGCATTATTTGATTTAAAAGTAATTTTTTTATGTACAATAGAAATAGAAAAAATTAGTGTATAATTTATATTCTTCAAACTTACATTGTTGTTGGCTAAAATATGCTCTATGAATATTATTTTTACCCAAATAATATGACCAAATCCAAGTATGAACTAGCTCTTTAATTATCAATCAAAGTTAATTTTATTGTGCTAGTTCTTTTCCTAACAAAGGTCAACGTTGGTTTCTCACTCACATTTTTGTAATTGAGCTCTTAATTTATTATTTATTTCATGTCCATGCTTCCTCAAAAACTAATTCTTTATTTTTTTTCCATATTCAAATTAATATTCATGCAACGCTAAATCTTCCATTTTCGTCTCGACCGGACAAGTGGAGGCCAATTTGTGTAATCGTCCAAATTTAGAATTTGAGGATCAAAATTTATGTTACTCTTATTTTAATTTCTTCTGGTGCTACGTCCACAATTCCCAATTTTATAAATTTATTTGTTGTCCTGTTCGTAGCATTATTGCAATCATATTAGGTAGAAACAATATTGGTCCACCTTCACTTCTTATCAACAAAAAAAGGGCAAAAGACATAAAGACAAATTATCACTTCTCCAATTGAGCCACTCTTCCTTTTTGCCCCCCTTTGGTTAATTAAGTCATATTTTTTGCTCATCAAAGATTTTAATTAAAGCAAATTCAATTAGGAGTACTCTAAAAGATAGGATACAATTACACATTTCATTATTATGTTTTTTCCACTACAGTTTTTATATTAATAATTGAAAAGGTTATATGAAGTTGAGTCCTCGTGCAGAGGTAGCTTGGTGATTTATGCATGTTTAACGGAGCTTATAAGTGAATTAAATTGATTTATAAGCATTTTCTAAGAAAATGTTTCTTTATAGCCTTTTAAATTTTCAAAATAAAATATTTGACTTCATATTCATTATTAACTAATTTCTGAGGTCATCTACATATATTAAGAAACATTCACTATTATCTTTGTAAATAACTTTGTAAGTAATGTAGAAAATATAAAATTTCATCAAAGAAAAGTGTTGAGACGAAAAGTCCCACATTGGTGGTTAATGAGATGGGTGAATTCCTTATAAGGCTTAGGCAATCCTCCTCC
>JAPFFP010000001.1:36462802-36474687 GCA_026153255.1 Solanum medicagineum
ATAATTATATTTAAAATGGTATATCATTAATTACTTAATAAGTCATCATATTTATAATTAAGATTACTTGATGGTGTAAAAAATTTTCACCGACACTGAACAAAACTTAACTCATATAAATTTTGATATTAACATTTTAAAATATATTTTTACAACTTATAGTATTTTGTATATACTTTTTGAATATTTAATTTTTTTATTTTAAAATATCGAATTAATGTAATCTAATTTAGTTTAGAAAATATAATTGACTTTCAAAAAACACAATATGATAATTAAAAAGAAATGAAGCGAGATTATTTCTATGTTTAATTTTGAACTCATGCTTGACACTGCCCTCTTCCTCAGTAACGTGAATCAAAGTAGATTGATTAGTTCATCTAATTTTTGTTGTAATTGCTCATAAATTTCTTAACTTTTTTAAAAATATACAAAAATGAAGTGACTAACATAAAGGAGAAACGGTCAAATTTGCTTCTCTACTGTGGAAAAATTATCTACTTTACCCTTTGTTATATATAATTTCAGCATAAAACAATACCCCATACTATTTAAGTGAATCAAATATAACCTCCCCCTAAAAAAGAAGTAAATGTTTTTCTGTTTTCTTTTTGTAACTCCTTAAATGAATTTATAGACTTTGGAATAATTTGATAGAGAGGTTAATCCGATCACTAGACCTATCAGAGAAAATCGAGAAAATGAGGTAGCACTACATTCATAAACCATAAAAAGGAATTAAGATACAATTTATAATATTGAGTTTACATTAATTATTTTCATAAAGAATATAGCAATTTGGATAAGCATGCCAACATATGCCATGTCCTTTGCATGTCTTCAAATGAAGAATGACATTTGAGGAGTCTGAAGTTTGTCCACAAAGTTTTGCAACTATGTCAATAACATGTGCTACAAATATCAGCAGCAAAGTAAAATTTGCTGAGAAAAAGAGTAATAAGAGAAGTGAAGGGAATAAACCGCCTGATGTATTGCAGTAGCCTAACAATTGTAAGCACTTGAATGTGATAATGTTCACTGCCCATACAAAGTTCCAATTGGACACTAAAATATCACAAACTCTCCTACTTCTCATGGCTCTATTGATGAATGATCAACTATAGCCAAAAAAATGCAATTTATAGAGGTGAGAAAAGGAGGATTTTAGAAACTTATTAGGTAACATCATAATGGAAGTGTGTAGATTTTTACAAATAAATGGCTGCTTCTAGGGGTTAGCTCAATTGCAAATCTTTTAGGGCAATAACAGGATCACTATCAAATCACACTATGTTTTTTTCCCTTAAGAAAATCTTTTTTGTCTATAAAGAAGGGAAAAAGTCTATTGTTTAAAGTTGAGGGTGTAAGCAATTTTCATATATATCATCTTTGTATGAAATATGTATAATGTCTGTGGATATTGGTATGCAAACTGGTGCAAGCCAATTTTTTTATGTTATTAAATATTCCGGTGTATGTAATGAGTATACAACCTTTGGGTCTCTCCCAGGTTGAAAAAATCATGTACTAAATTATTATTAATCGATTGATGCATTTAGCGAGTTATATCAACAGGAGGACATAAGAGATTTTAAATTTTTTATTAATCACGATGATAAATCAACAAATTAATATATCTATACAAAAATCAAAAGGTTATGTTTCATAACAATTAGTATATATAACAAATTTAATAAATAAGAAATTGTAGCATAATATAACCAACAAATGAAGCAGAAAGAAAGATAGTAATTGTAGCCAATAAAGTAATTACAAATCAACTTAGATATATACGTAAATATGCGCCATTAATGCTCTAAAATAATAGCATCGTTTGGAAGAGTGGTGTGGCTTAAGGGAGATGTTAATTACACTTTTGCTTTAGGTCCCAAAAACTTGAGGCCTCGTTTTTGAAAAATTAATAGAAAGTTTATAATTTTATTAAAAAAATATTGAAGTAAAAACTTGAGGCCTCATTTTTGAAAAATTAATAGAAAGTTTATAATTTTATTAAAAAAATATTGAAGTTTGTTTTTTTTTTTAAAAAAAAGTGAAAGTAAAAATCTTTTTAGAAAAAAATTATCAAAAAAATATTGAAGTTTGTTTTTTTTTTAAAAAAAAAAGTGAAAGTAAAAATCTTTTTAGAAAAAAAATTTATCTACTTTTCATAAAAAAATATTTTAGAATTTAAATTAAACTACTCAAATTTTTATTTTCTACACAAAATAATCAAATAGATTGTATTGCAAATATATGACCATTATCTTATGAAGTTTTATGTCTTTTAAAATAAAATGAAAAAGGGTAAAGACATAAGACATTTATTAAAAAAATTATTTTCAATTACTAATTTATTTAGTTAGTATTGACAATTCAAAATATTATAAATCAACTAGTTATGATTAATAAAATATCAATCCCTATAGGCACCACAACAAAACACCTATAAGAAAATTAAACCAAAGTATTACATTTCAAATGAAATAATTTTAAAAAATTGAAAATAAAACTTAAAGAATATAATGTAGACGGACAATGAAGCAAACATGGAAAAAATCAATACAAATGGAATGGTAATAATTAAAAGAAAAAAATACATCTTCAATTTGAATGTGACCCTTTAATACAACAAATAACATTAGTGTATATAAATTTTTAATCATGACACGAATGAAAAGAAAAGTATAGCAATGGAATATGGATGCGACCCACAAGCAGTAATAGTAATTGATGCTATCGTATTCTTTAACTTTTTGAACTTTTTTATGTATTAATATAACTAGTTTGTTGATTATTAAAAAAAAAAGAAAATGAAATAAATTACACCTTTACCTATAATTTGGGTATTTCATTATTTCAACTTATTTGTTTCGATTGAACAAGGAACAAAAATGAAAAAAAAAAAATTCTTGCAATATAGTACTATTGGCATTTCAAACATGAATACATTTATAGCAGATGCATTAACTTGTTTATTATCTCAAATTAAAATAATTTCCAAGTATTTTTTCTTGTATTTAAATAAAATAAAAAATATATATATCTTGAAGCACTCATACCATAAATTATAATCTTATTCAAACAAGTTTTAAGAATCTTCTAGGGCTTGTTGGTCAAGGCGTGCAATTTTGTTAGAGCAAAGCAAGGAAAATGAGCACATATGTAGTGAGTGGTTAGTACGGAGTAGAAGTGTGATTTAGATTGATTAGGGGTGAATTAGATTAAGTTAATAAATGAGTGAGTTATTAATTTATTAAAAAAATATTGAGATTAAAATAATAAATCAAATCTGAACTTGTTAGGTGGGTTGAACTTTCCTAGAAAATATTTTTTAAAAAACTTATTGGGTTGAACTTTCCTAGAAAATATTTTAATTTTTTTCTTTTTTGATAAGTAAATAAAAAAATATTATGTGAAAAATATTTATATATATTTTAATAAATACTATAGGAGTGAAGGAAGGTGGGAATAAAGTCTCCGGTATGGCAGAAGGGAAGCGATGATCAAGAAGTATTGGTGAGAGGGCAAATATTAGTACTCCGTACCATATTAGAAGAGAAAGTGTATCAACATATCTGCTATTGGCCATTAGCCCATTTGTTGATGATATTTTAGTTAGTCCAACTATTGTCTTCTTCTACATAATGGGACCCACAAAAATTTCATGCATATTTATTAATTTGTTAATAAATTAATGAATATGCATGAAAACTAAAAATGAAGGTCACTTACATTGATATAAATCTAATTACTCCATTATGTCCTTTTTAGCATAAATGTAAACAAAAAAGAAAACACTAAAAATAAATTACTCTGCTAAATAGTTTTTAAGCAATTATTTGGTAGTGCGATAATAATAATAATTTTAAAATAGTATTTGAGATTAATTGTTATTTGGAAATAGTTTTGAAGTATTAGCTAATCGTGAGATTATTTTATTTCATAATTTTGCAAAACCATTTTTTACACATGATATATTTTAATTCGGCCATGTCATTCTTTAAAAAAATTCTAAATAAAATTAAGAAATAACATAAAAAAATAATGGGATCGAATTAAAACATATTATGTATAAAAGGTGATTTTACAAAATCACTATTAAAAAATAATGGCATGAATGAACCTTTGACATATTTCAAATCAAATTGTCAATAATTCTTTTTATATTCATCATCAAACTAAACTAGTAAACTAAGTTAACTTAAATCCGTTTATTAAGTCGATTGTTTTAAACTTTTTGTGATGCAAGAATTGCGAAAGGACAAAATAGAAAAGTGCTTGGCGGATCTTCGTCATTTTTAGAAGTATAGGGGAGGTCTTCATCATTTTGAGAAGTATAGGGGATGTTCATGTTTAATCACCCGGAAGTCCACCCGCCGGAGTACCATACTGCCACCAGCTTTCGACGTTGAATTCCCTACGCCAGAAACATACCGAGTGTTTTGGCGATCGGCGCGTAATCTTCTTCGCAATCTCTTTCGTTGAGGCAATTTTGTAACATTTTGTTTTTGAGTTAATCATTTTCATGCTTTGAATTTCCTTACTTCTTCCTGTTGAGATAGAAAAATGATTTTAGGGTTTTAAGTTTCTTCATCTTACTCTCCGTCAAATAGGAGGACATTTGGGTGATAAAACAGCTGTAGATGGAGGTGCCTGATCCGTTGGAACTTCTGAATCATTTAGAAAGCATATTGGAGTCCGATCCTCACATGTAAGTCTCGTCTCACTCTCTTTCTCTCTGTATATGGATACAATTTTAGTGGTTATTTGTGTTATAATATTACGTATTAAGTTTTGTTTGTTTGAATCAACAATGTAGACTCCGATAGTACCATGATTGAGAACATTTGCAGTAGCATTATACACATGAACTTTGACAACTATATCTGAATTTTGATATAGCTAATGGAATGACGTAATTTTGAATTATTGTGATTTACATAATTCATTGTAATTTGTTATTTTAGATAACTGAATAATAACTAGCTAATTTTTTCAATAGACACACCAGGGAAAATTCTATCTCGCGAATTGCAATGGGTCTCCTTTGTCAAACTTGTGATAAGAAATCTATTTGCAGTAAAAGCAACTCTGTGGAGTGCTTAAACATAAAGCATTTCAACTTGTAAAGTTGGGTTGATGTGGTTTCTCAAAGAGAGTTCTATTGCTTACAAATCATAACAAGGAAGTGCCATTTTTTAAAATCTTTATTATACGAAGGTTCTTTAAAAGGCATTGTAATTATACCTTTCAGCTAAGGTGATACACTTCATTCTCAGACTCTTCTCCTTAACATTTTTCACCTATCCATATTTTACACCTGCATTATTTATCATGTTTACTTTTATTGAGATGTTGAGTTCAAGAGTGATGCTGTTATTAGCGATCTGATGCACCTTATGCTCCCAGTGATGAAATAGGGTTCATTCACCAGTCCCAGTTTGATATATTGAATGAAGATATTGGCACTCCTTCAACATCTGTTGGTTCTGTCCAAAAAACAACTTTTGGGACCTTTTTCTGGAGTAGGGAGCACAAGCTGGGCATCTCAACCAAGGTTCTCTTTCCACTTTATGTTGCGGCCAAAAATGCATTTGTGGAAGCATACAAAAATTATAAAATGCACCATAGTGATGATAAAAATGCTTCAATCTGTTTCTCATCTTCTACACTTAGTCACGAAAGTGAAGTGATGAAGCACAGTAGGGCACTATTGCTTCTAAGTTGTGACTTTGGAACAGCATGGAATTCCAGGTTTGTTTCGATAACATTACAAATTTCTGGTTCTTATAATTGTGACATCTATCAATAGCTTTTTGACCAGATACACACTTGTTCTTTTTCAGGAAGCTAGTTCTGTCAAAGAAGCAATCTCTTTCAATGTTCATGAATGAGCTTTTCTTTTCATCTGTGATTCTCTCACATTCACCTAAAAGTGAACAAGCATGGAGCCAAAGGTTAAATACCTCTCTTTTCAATATGTAAATTCTTTTTAGATATTGATTCAATGTACATGGTAATGGCACATTGACAAATTGGCATATCTTCTCTTTGAATCCCCTTTTTTGGGCCTTTTTTAACAGGCCTGTTTACAGTTGCACGTTCCAGCTGTGTGCAAATTTATTTTCAGAAAGCAAAAAAATATTTAAAAAGAAAGACAGAGAGAGAGAGAGAGAGAGAGAGAGAGAGAGAGAGAGAGAGAGAGAAACTAGGTTCAACTTGCAGGATGCTACTTGAATCTGATTATAAGCTAGTGAGGGACATATTATCTACCACAGGAATAAAGAAGAAAATAATGACACACGTACTTCTCAAATTGAGATTGATACAACTTTTTCTGATCTCTTCTTGGAGATTGGTGTCTGTCTTTTCTGTGAGCTAGTTTTTAAAATGAACTTTATTTTACCTTTTCGATGGTTGGTTGTTCACGGTTCTTATTACTGTTAATTACTGATAGGAGGTGGGTGATCAAGATGATTGCAGGAAATTGTTCAAATTTGCAAGAGATTATGGAAAGAGAATCCGAGTTAGTGAAAAAACTGGCAGAGGTCTTATTTTGGATTATACTATAAACTAATGAATGTCTATAGAATGTCTATAGCCTATTGGTTGATCACTATTTAAGAGTTATAACGCAAGGTTGCTTTCCTTGATACCAGGAATGTTTCCACTGCTCTTGATGTACTTTGTTTCCATAATAGAATACGTATGATAATTTTCTTTCAGATGAATTTCTTTAAACAAAAGAAGCTCATATAATTTCTGGAGAACTGTCCTTTTTGCTGGAATATTTCTTGTGTCTGAACCAACTTGCACACACGTCGATAGCTTGTGTAGTTCACAAGCATACTTTGCCAAGGTAAACTGCCCACCTAGGCTATATTAAGTGGGCTCATACTAAGGGTTGTAGCTGGTATACATACCTGGAATCATCAGGTTGTTACTCTCATGCCTCAACAGCATAACAACTAGGACATCCTCCTAGGGAACAAGAATTTTGATTTGGTACTTTATCTATTGTTTATGTTATTTCAAGTCAATCTGGCATGCAAATAGAACTAAACCTTTTTGTTAGCATAACCCGAAACTCTATTTGGCAGTGTAAGTCTGTAGGGCATTTTATATTTTATAAGTAGAAGATAGAGTAGGTGGTCCAAGAAGGAAAAACTTCAGTTTAGCCATGTATTTTGATCATTGAGTGGAAATTAAGTATAGCAACTTCAACATCATTTGCTGATTTGATCTAAATCATATGTCATTTAATTAAAAGATGGTCATTTTCCCTTAGAAACTTCAAAATTGGGAACTAGGTCACTGGTTCAGCAAGGTTAGCTTAAGTAGTTGAATGACTTGGATGAATTAATGTCTCAGTTGTTCTTTGCTAGTGCCATAATGCAATTATTAAGGTACCTCTAATGAAGGTTTTGTTTGTACTTTGGGGTGGTTACGTGTTGCCCCTAGTTAAAAAGAACTAAAACACCTAGGTCTCTTGGATTTATCTATTATCAGTATCAGTACTCATTTCTGCATGTTACTGATATTCACTGTTATACATGATTTAGTTTTTTTATTTGTAAAAAGATGATCTAAGTAGGCACTTCTTGTTGTTACAGAGATCAAAGATGAATTATCGTGCATGGTATCACCGTTGCTGGTCAGTTTCCTACATGTCAGAGGAACAGGTGAGAGAAAGGTCCCTGATATGATATTTCTTTTGCGATTTCCTGCCAGTTTAATTACTCGGACTATGCAGAGCAAGCGAAGTTCTGGTCAATGCCACAGTGTGATAAAGTGTTTTGATTGTTGCTGATCTTCCATTGAACATAGGCTCAGTTTTCTTCAACTTCAGTCAATCATCTTTGAAACACTTTCTCATGTTGCTCTGTCCTGTTTTAACTGTTCTATACATTAGGATACAATCATTTCTTAACAAATGGATCTAAATTCCTGCATCCAGGTGCTGCAGGAGTTAACCAAGTCAAGGGAGTGGGCTGGCCTCCATGTTGCTGATAACTCTTGCTTTCATTACCGTGAAGTGAGTTTTCACTATTGAGCTGTTATTTTTATATAATCTTTTGTCAACAGGTTGTGAATTAATCATGTGATTGCCCTTGCTTGTAGAATGTGAAAAGCTTTACTGATGCCTGTTTGTTATATCCATTAGAATTTTCCCATCAGAAACTTGATTAGCTTGTCTCTTTGCTTGGTAGTCCCTCGAAAGAACTTATCAAATCGAGTAGCCTATAAATGTATAATGTTTTGTGGAACCACTTGTTCCATTGGAAGTGCGAATAAAGGAAGGCATGAAAGTGTTGTTCTTTTTGTATATCGATTTATGCAGCGGTTGATGCTTCGTCTGTTTGAAGGATCACAACATAGCCATCAAGATGCTAGCTTTGATCCCGAACTTCATGAATTATTGAAGGTATGATTTTATTATGTTGTCGTTTCCTCAACAATGGATGACATTTGTGTACAGATTCTATTTTCAACAATGAACTCATAACTTTCTTAATGGAGACGGAATTAGCATCATTTTGTGAATGTTTAGGATTTCTTGAAAATTAATATATGCTTTTCACTGAAATTTCATGAAGATTCCTCAGAAATCACAGAGGCTCAACATTAGTTTAGCCAACTATGAGTTGCACTAAATTGGCTGGTCCTAACCACAACCTGACCCCCACACACCACACAATCAGTTTAACTAGTAAAGTGCATTGAGGTGTTGCAGGAATGATCAGTGTGAAACATCGAAAATTAAAGTTGCCTTATGGAGTTGGTGCTGGTTCTGAAGCTTTTAAGTTTTATATTAATGCCAAAAGTCCTGGAGTAATATCTGGAACTGAAATAGTATTCCTTCATTTTTTAAGATGAAAATGTATTCCTTTTCATACTTGTTTGTTCTGATAGCAGTAAAATCATCTAATTGTCTGCAAATGTGCAAATACGTAATTCAAATCTTACAATTATTTGCTAAGCCTTTTTTCTGGTTCAATGTCTACTGATAGGATGAGTTCAACTGGGTGGAGAAGTTGATAAAACGTTATGTGGGGAGAGAGGTATGTATATCACAGAAGTTTTCACAATAACACTTTTTTTGGTTAGATGACTTAGTGAGGACGGAGAGTTTTCCAAAGTCGCCAGACAGTCCTTTAGTGCATGTAGAATCGTAACATTCACATCTACATCATCCATTATCGCTCTTTCTGTGCTCATAAAATGAAATTGACTGGTCTAATGCTTGTGTAAATATGTGCCTTTAAGAAGGTAACCCCAGAGGCGCCAGTCAAGTGTCCTCTCTAAAGGATCTTATTCTCATATGTATTATTTCCATCCCCTATTCAAAAATAAAATAATTACAAATTAAATGAAATTGTGGTTTTGTGCTCAGCAATTCTACATTTCTACTTCCCCTATATTATTAAAATTCTTCCTTTGTAATGTTTCTGTTAAGCTTGAATTTTATTTTATATTTATTTATTCATGCAATTAATGTATGAGAGTGAAAATGTCACATTAATGACTCCTGTTCCAGTAAATAACAAGGCATGTCTCACATCAAACACATTATTTCATTTGGACAAAGTACATTTTCATATAAAGCATAGGTTCTTTCATATGATTTTCAATCGGTAATTTAAATGCACCATCCTTTTTACATAATTTAGTTTTCTACTTATAATGACCATGCATTGTGCAGGTAGGTATACTAGTTTTATGTTAACAGTTAGGTGTTGGATTAGATATACACGCATCTAATTATGAATTGCCTGTCTATGTCATCTTATTATATCCGTAATGAGATCAAGCAAATGATTGTTTGATGTTTTGATTGTGCTCTGTTATTGATTCCCACATCTAATGCTTCACCTACAAAATATGATCAGTTCCATGCATAGAATTATTGTGTCAGTCCTTTCTTTTTTCTGCAGCTGGATTGTCTTTTAATTGCTTAATGAAGAGAATTTAAACTATTAAAAGCTTTTAGCTTCTTGTGCAACCTTACCTCATATTTTTTATCCTCTCAGGCATTGTGGCTTCATCGCCGCTTCCTCTTGACCTTCTGGATAAGATATTTTGTGTGCAGTGGTCAAGATATATCCTTGCCTTCTAACCAGAGAAATATCAGGACGGTCGATATTGACATGTTCATTGATAAAGAACTAGAACTATTTCGTTCCTGCACAGTTATACCTGACAGTGACTTTGAGGACTATCAAGCTCAAGCAACCTTTGCTGCTACTTATATGGTGTGGCTCAAAAAGGTACTGTGCCTCTCATTTTTTTCAAGCTTGCAGTAATTTCTGAACTTTTCATGCAGTTGATTTCATTTGTTTTTGACCAGCAATTATCAGGGGCTCTAGCGATTGATATTAAAAAGGTGGAAACAGGCAGACTGAAGTCACTCCTGATTAATGTATGCCCAGAAAAGAGCTTACTTTGGAACTCTTTGCCTGAGCTATGTGAAAGCACATCCCTTTTAATAATTTAAGATGAGGAAATTGTAGCATAGTTGTCTCGGCTTCATGGATTTAAAATGGTGGTATTGCTTCATATTTGTTTTAACTTGATGTTTTTACTCGTTCTCTCCTGACCACACTAACAACCTCTCTACCCTCCGATAGTGGCAAGGTCTGTGCACACTCTGTGCTCCCCAGACCTCAATTAGTGGGACTACAATGAATATGTTGTTGTTGAGTCTCCTGGGCACACTATTCTCCAGCAAAAGCACAATACATCTGAAGAAGAACCAGAATAAAATATTCGTTGTGCTAAACTTTTAGTACCTTAATAAGCTGTCGGCTATGCTCAAGTTTACTTTGGTTACCTGGTGACATGGCTGGTTTCAGTGCACACAGATGCATTGCCTCTGCACTTTCTTATGTTTTTGCAACTTGTATATACACCCAGCTAATTATTTCGATAGAGATGTCTCTACAGAACCTAATTGTGATATATTTCAATGAATTTGTATCTCTATTCCAAGTGCTCCTCTTGAAAATACTTGCGTAGCGCGTTTACGAGGAAGAAGTTCAGTCTTCCGCCTATATTCTGCAAGGGATAATGACCAAATTGCTGCATGTCATTTTACCCTACAAAGTTTACAAGGTCTATATATATCTTAACCTGTTCAGATTTTGCTTGTGGGACTGCACCACTACCTATGTTGTTTGTTGTTGAGAATGATCAAATTATCACAGTAACTACTGGTAATTTGCAAAAAATGCCTTATCGGCCAAAGAGCCGTTTACTGTTCTCCTTTACAAAGGATGGTTTAATGATCTATAAACATGATTCGCTTGTAGGCATTATGATGTCGAGCTCATTGTAGCACTAATCTTTCACTTGATTTTTTTTCAAAAATAACTGATGATCTATGAGCTAATTATATTAACGACGTATAATGTTGACTCTTTACGTGTTAGAAGATTTACACGATTGGCTTATTTTAGTTTCATGCCATTTCAGTCTTGCCAAAGAGAAATGTTTGGTTACAAATTGAATTTATAATAAGTCTGATTTTATTTATCAACTGCTACATACAAGAAAATCACAAGGTGAATATTAGATTTGATGGAAGTTTGTCCTTAAGCTTTTGCTTTTCCTCCTCATCTCTACACTCTAGTCGCTTACACAGAGTGGCTAGAGTGTAGAGATGAGGAGGAAAAGCAAAAGATTAAGGTAATCTATAAGACAGCCAAGTCTGAAGCTAAGATGGCAGTGACGAATGTTAAATCAGCTGTGTTTGAGCGCCTTTATGAAGAGTTAAGTGATAAAGGCAGGGAAAAGAGATTGTCTAGGCTTGCTAAAGTAAGAGAAAGGAAAGCTCGCGACTTGGACCAGGTGAAGTGCATCAAGGATGAAGAGGGTGAGGTGTTAGT
>JAPFFP010000001.1:36487869-36518334 GCA_026153255.1 Solanum medicagineum
AATTGCTCTTTTCTGTTCCCTTCCCTTCTTTTTGACATATCTAGTTCGTTCTTACTTACGGGTTTTGTGACGAGGGTACCCTGGAAACAGCCTCTCTACGTTTGTGGTAGTGGTAAAGTCTGCGTACATTTTACCCTCCTCATACCCCACTTGTGGGATTACATTGGGTATGTTGTTGTTGTTGTTGACGGAAGTTTGTCCTTGTCTTAGAGTTTATATTACATTTGTTTGATCCTATAATGTTGTGTAATTGTGTTAGGTGATTCGAATTTTGTCATACTAATTGCTTTTTTAAAAAATGGAGCAAAAGGAAAGGTGCTTTGCCACTTGGGGGAGGCATTCGTCATTTTGCGAAGTACAAGGGCTGGACATAGCAATTAATCTTCCTAACGTACGTGCTTTGAAATTCCTCATTTAGATAGCAACAGGGTTTTAGGGTTCAAGATTTCTTCAACTTATTTTACTTCCTCTCCTGCACTTACAATTTTCAGCTCAAGGTAATTGCTCTTCTATAGCTTTAACGTAATTGAACTCTAATTTTCTGTTGATTGCAAGTTTTCTGAAGTACTTGCTTTGAATTGTTTCATCCAGGGTTGTTTTCACTTGTCCGAAAATCCCAATGGAGTCTGTTCCACCATCGTCCGCCGGCGCCGCCACCAAGGTTAGCCGCTCCACCGTAGAGAAGGCAGTGGACGCTCTTCTCAAATGGAAAGATTCCAAGTCGAAAACCCAGAAACCCCAATTACTCCCACAAGACGATTTCGTCTACCTTAATCTCACTCTTAAGAAAATACCACCAAAACCTCGAACCAACGCTTTCAGAATCCCTTTCCCTCACCCTCTTCACGATGCTTCCTCCGAACTCTGTCTTATCATTGACGACAGACCCAATTCGAAGCTGACTTCTGACGCTGCGAAAAAGATTATTAAATCCCAAAACATACCCATCACCAAAGTCATTAAGCTTTCGAAGCTTAAGACTAACTATAAACCCTTTGAAGCAAAGAGAAAGCTTTGTGATTCATATGATCTTTTCTTGGTTGATAGAAGGATTGTTCATTTGCTTCCTAAGCTTCTAGGTAAGCAGTTTTTCAAGAAAAAGAAGCTGCCTTTGCCATTAGATTTGACACATAAAAATTGGAAGGAGCAAGTGGAAAGGGCTTGTGGGTCTGGGTTGTTTTACTTGAGGACTGGAACTTGTTGTATGATGAGGGTTGGCAAGGGTTCAATGGACTCGGCACAGATTGTTGACAATGTGGTTGAAGCAATAAAGGGTGTTGTTCAGGTGGTTCCGAAGAAATGGGGTGGTGTGAGAAGCTTGCACTTGAGACTTTCTGATTCTTTAGCATTGCCTTTGTATCAAGCATTGCCTGAGATCAAACTCAAGATTCAGGGATTCAAGGAGGAAGAAGCTGAAGATAGAGATGAAGAAGTGAGTGGTGGTTTGGTTGAGGTTAAGGAGAGTAGCAGGAAAGCTGAAGAGGGATCAGGGAAGAAGAAGGGGAAGAATAAAGGGAGGATTCATGAAGTTAGGTATATGGACTTTGACACTGGTGTAGATGAACTGGGAAGTGACGATGATGATGTTGGTAACAATGAAGAAGAGGAAAACAGTGATGAAGACATTGAGGAGAGTGAGGATCATGAAGTTGAGAAAGTGAAAAAGGGGAAAGCTGAGAAGGACAGTATTCCGAGTGAGTCGAGTGGTGAGAAGGAGGCAAAAAAGTTGAAAAAAGCTGAGGACCAAAAGAAAATCAAGTTGTCTTTGAAAGATGGAAAGAAGAAGAAGAAGAAGAAGAGTTCTGAGCTTGAGAAAGAGCTAAAGGATGGGTCAGTGAAGGCAAAGAGTAAGAGAAGCAAGATAAGGGCATAAGAATAAGCAGTGTTGTTATAGCTTAACGCATAACAGATCCCATATATTTTGAATTCTTCAGCAGGCTGTGCCTGAGATTTTGTTTTGAAGTAGATTGTGCGACACTTGTTATTTATTTTGATATTACTGTTGCTTTTTGTTTTCACCATCTTAATTTTGATTTTGAAGAAATCCATAGTTCAGATTTTTATATGCTGAAACCAGCTGGCTTTGTTATAATATGCTTATTAGTCGAATCTTTATAATCCTTTTCATTGCTAATCATTAGTGATGTTTACACATTCTAGTGACATGCTTTCCAATGTTCTAGTTGGCTTCATTTATGCGAGTTGCATGTTCATATTGGATCTCCTTTTTTTTTCCTACATTCAACTTCTTATTCATGGATGAACAGGTCTCAATAGAGCAGAATAATATTAGAGCTGTCTTTTGCGGCTAGTCTGTTAGCTGCTGTCCTGCCTTTGGCAGTAGATGGATCGCCCCCTCTTCGCACCTATGCTGATAATAAATTCACTTCCTATGCCAGATTAAGAGATTCGGCTTATAAATGGTTCTTTCAGAAGGTGCTATTTGATTCCAAGTGGCTGCTGGAAGTTGCCATTTGATCTGCCTTGTTAAATGTTACTAGTGAACGACTAGCGATATACCTAGACGTTAGCAGGATTGATTTTTCTTTTTGTTGATTCTGACATATTGCTAGGACTAGGATTCAATTATTTTCCTCCATATGGAGCAATTACTGGAAATACCGGAGAAAATAGGATTCCTGTTGTTCGTAAATAATACTATCATTGTGTGAAGGGAGTACATTGTTCAGATTTAGATATGCTGTCAGCAGATGACTCTTCTATATTGAAATCAAGGTTGTGCTACATTATTCGAAGCTTTGATCCTTGTGGTGTCTAATCCTTAGTGATGTATAGAGATTCCAGTAACATGCTTTCCTATGTTTTATTTGGCTTTATATGTGTACCATGTCCAAATTGAAAAATTATGATTTTTGTAGTGACCTACCTAAATATTCAAGTATGTATAAGTCCCACTGATAGCCATGATGCATCATGACCATCTTTAGGCAAGCTAGTTTGTTACTTACAGCCTATGGCGATATAGGCATGCTACATGTAGCACAGATGGATTGGCCCTCTTCTTGCATACACTGATTATTGACTCTCGTTCTATGTTAAAGAAAGAGATTTCCAAGTTCGATTGAAGAAGTCATCTGACAGAAAGGGAATGGTTCTATGAATCTATCACATGATTGATTTTCAGCCATAGTGGGTACAAATTGTTGACATAAGCTAGCTGAAGATGTTCAAGCTTATTTATATTACTGGTGCATAATTCAGACTCTGTACCTGTTGCAACGTCAAACCATTGGCAGAAAGCTGCACCCTGCTCTTGCTCATCTTTAGACCTGAGTTTTAGGAAATATATCATTCACAAGTCACAACATTAGCTTGTCATTCTTTTGTTTCTGCGATTGCTCTCTTTGGAGAGCATAACTATTTAAACAGATTAGTTTATCAAAGTTTAATCCTTTTTACCTTTCAAAGCTTGCAACTTTTATGGCAGAAGCTCCTCATGATATGAAGTTGCGTAATCTTTATTAATTGATGAGATGACTGATTTGGATTTCACAACTTGCTACCGATTTCCAGCGACAATGCTGAATCCTGGAACTTTAATCAATTTTTCTGTGTCCATGCTCAACCTCAAGGCTTCTGCATCTTTATATCTCCCAACTGATGCATAAATATTTGCGAGGAGCACAAGTTGACCAGGATCTTTTTTAATCTGCTCATGAAACTTTCCCGCAGCAAATTCTGCTAATTTTAAATCACTAGTACGTGCACATCCATTCAATATAGCCTTCCAAAGAGTCTTATGATCTCTATCCAAGAACGAACTTACATCAGCTAAGTAACCTGCCCGAGCAAGTAAATCAGCTATACAGCCATAATGTTCTGCACCAACTCTGATTCTTTTTTCTTCTATTATCTGATTGAAAATCATCAAACCATCACTTGCCAATCCTGAATGACTACAAGCACTCAAAATGCTCAAGTAAGTAGCACTGTCAGGTATTCCTCCACTCTTTCTGAACTCATAGAATAGGGAAAGAGCAGTTTCTCCTTGGCCATTGATACCATACCCATTTATAATAGCATTCCATGATACAATATTACGAAGAGATGCCATTCGCACAAAAACATTGTTTGCAAGTTCAACATTCCCACACTTTGAGTAGGTTGATATGAGACAATTCTGAATATTTCTATAGTTTGTAAGCCCTGTTTTTATAGTATCGCAATGGAGCTGCATGCAGAGTTCTAAAGCAACCATTTCACCAGCAGTAGTTAGTGCACTCACCAGAAGAACCGATTCAGTGAAGACGTTTTCTTCAATTCTAACGCGAATGAACATATCTAGTGCCTCTCTGGGCCTTCCATTATGCAGAAGTCCTGAAATGATAGATGTCCATGATACCATACTCTTCGTGGTTGAATGATCAAAAACAGTTCTTGAAGAGTTCAAGTCTTCACATCTTGCATACATAGTAATCATGGCATTTGGTAAAGGAAGCTCTGATCCAAAACCATGAGTTATCACCTGAGCATGAACAGATTTTCCCATCTTCAAGTTCCCCATCGTGCCACAAGCTGAAATGAGATTCAATAGGATGAGATGGTCATATTCATTCACAGAATACCTCATATGGAGGAAAAGCATGATAGCATCTGAAGCATATTCTAGGTGAACCAGTAAGCTCATCATCGTTGACCAACTGATGACATCTCTCTGTTCCATTGTAGCGAAAATCTCCCAAGCAGCAGATAACTTCATCAAACTTGAATACATAAAAAGAAGTGAATTGTTGACCTTAATATCAGACACAAGACCAAACTTAACAGCCATGGCATGAATTGATTCACACAGACATTTGGATCCCACAGCCACACAGCTCTGTGTCAAGGCCATAACTGTCATTGAATTAGGAAATAAGCCAGACTCTCTAGACCTATTAAATAACAAGATAGCCTCTTCAAAGAGTTCATTATGTACAAATACACTAATCATTGCATTACAAGGAACCAGACCCTGACATTTTATTTCCTCAAAAATCTTGCAAGAGTCACTGATATTCCCACATTTTGCATAAGCATCTAGAAGTGAAGTGCCCACAAATGAATTATCTTCCCACCCCAACTTCACTATCAGCCCGTGAACTGATTGTCCAAGTATCAAGTCCCTCAATCCCGAGACCCCCACAAGAACACCCACAATAGTAAATGAGTTAGGGACTAAACCAATATTTCTCATTGAGTTGAAACTTTCAACTGTTTTTTCATGTAACATATTTTTAGAATATCCATGGATCATGATCGACCAAATAACAACATTCTTTTCGGGTATTTTGTCGAACAGCTTATCTGCATCTTTACCCCTGCCCATTTTCATAAACTCACTTAAGATTCTTGACCATTCATACAGATCATACTTCTTAGCAGAACATTCCCATGGTGAAGAAGAATAGAAATACTTAATTATCCTGCAATATTTTTTAACTGAACCAAGAAACATCAGCAATATTCTGTAGCCAAAAAACAGAGGGTATTTTAGTCCAACGAAAGAAAACTTAACGTCCTACAGTGACAGTTCTTTTTTTTGGTTAACCTCCAACACGGCAAAGAATCTCCTTGGCTTCCACACGGGCTTTACACATCAAACCACGTCTACTCGACTTCAATCTTAGAACCGCCTTTTTTTTTTAATCAATTTTCTTATCCCCTAAGCTAAAACTTGCATAAATCTCGAAACCCCATCTCAGGTCTTCATAAAGTTGTTTCCTTTTTGTGTCCAAAGCTCGAACTGGGGAACCAACAATCCATAAAAAAACCTATGTCTTCTCAAAATCCAGTACCTCCCAAATTATACCCTGAAGTAATTGATTCAAACCCAGAATCAACTTCTCCATTTACCCACAAAAACACATCAACTTCTTCTATGTATCCAACTATTGATATGAAAGATCTAGCAGAGAATCTATTCCCAGAAACTGAAAACAATCTGTCTAATCAAAATTCCAACTTTGTGTCAGTAGAAGAAGTGATTGTCCAAATCCCAGGTGCGATTGTCCATTTAATTGACAAAGAACGTAGCATCGAACTTGCTAGTGGTGAATTCGAGATTGTTCAACTAAAACAGGGGGATAACGTTGTCGCTGTTCTTGCACGTATCGGAGAACAAATTCAATGGCCTTTAGCAAAAGATGAAGCTGCCGTAAAACTTGATGAATCTCACTATTTCTTCACTCTTCGTGTACCTTCTGAAGCAAATGATGAAGATGGATACGCAGAGAATTTACTCAACTATGGGTTGACAATAGCGTCGAAAGGGCAAGAAAGGGTGCTAAAGGAGTTAGATTCAGTATTGGAGAAGTACAGTGCGTTTAGAGTGGAGAAAGTGAAGAAGGATAAAGGGGTTGTAGAAAAATGGTGGATGACACCCAAAGATGTTTCACCAGAAGAAATGGAGAAGAAAAAGGAGGATATGGAGAGGAGTTCGGCGGCGTACTGGACAACTTTGGCTCCGAATGTTGAGGATTATAGTAGCAGTATTGCAAGAATGATTGCAGCCGGATCGGGTCAGTTGATAAAGGGGATATTGTGGTGTGGAGATGTTACAGTGGATAGGTTGAAGTGGGGGAATGATGTGTTGGTAAAGAGGATGGGAAAAGGAAGTAACACTGAGGTTAGCCCTGAGGCTATGAGAAGGATGAAAAGGTACAGTCTCTTTTCATTTTTTTCAGTTGAATTTTGCTCTTCTTTTAGCATTGATTTGCAATATACTACTCCGTCCTTTTCAATTTGTTTGTTTGTTTGTTTGTCTTGGCTTAACACGGAGTTTAGAGAATGTACTAAAATCTTATTTAATCTTACGGTCTTAAACTTTTCATGTGAAAAATTGGAATGAAAAATTTTCAAAAAGGAAAAGAGGCATTTTTTTAAATATGGACTAAAAGGTTTAAGTAGTGAATAAATTGAAAGGGAGAGAGTACTAGCTTCGAGTGTAGCTGAATGAGTTTTGGGATTGATATAGCTTACCTTATCTTGTTTGGAATTGAGACGTAGTAATACTTGATCAAATTTTTTAGCTATTCTGTTGAGTTTGTTACAAATGGATAAGAGTTTCGTTTGTGTAATTTTTATGCATATTTTGATTATGTTTCTTGTAGGGTGAAGAAGATGACAAAAATGTCAGAGAAAGTCGCAACTGGTATACTCTCAGGAGTAGTGAAGGTCTCTGGATTTTTCACAAGTTCTATTGCGAACTCAAAAGCTGGTCAGAGATTCTTTAGCCTTCTTCCGGGAGAAATTGTTCTTGCTTCCTTGGATGGATTCAGTATGTGTTTCTACTTAACGAACGAGCTTTTTTAAGTTTCTTGAACATCACTTATCTGTTTGGTGTTTGAATTGAGGGGAATAAACTCCACTTGCTACGTTCATAAGAACACAAACTACTATATTATTTTCTTTCTAGACATCTGATATTGTTGGTTTTGCTAAACCATAACAGATAAGGTTTGTGATGCCGTTGAAGTGGCTGGAAAGAATGTGATGTCAACAACCTCAGTAGTGACAACTGGTCTTGTTCAACAGAAGTAAGTTCTATTTTGTTGCTAAATATGGATGTTAGATGAATATTGAAGCAGAGAACTGGAAGTTCTCCACACTCACTCAGGGATGAACATCAAAAGTGGTTTTTTAGGTTGGATATTATGTAAGATGGAAGCTGTTATTAACAAAAAAGATTCGTCTTTGCTGCTGTGAACCTTTCAATTTCTTGGTAGCTCTCTTCCATAAATTTGACCATATTTGGTACTTCCAAATATATGAGAATAATCATCATCGAAAACAACAACCATCACCTTCGATAATTGTACTAATAGGCTTACAGTATCCCGAGCTGCTTCCGCCAATTTTGTGCAATCAATCTTTTTAAGAAGTGTCCAGCCTCAGGTCTTGTTTGTTTTAGGGGTGTTCGGTGAGAGGGAAATTTTTTTTTCAAATAAGTAGGTGAAAGATTTTCTTATGTCTCAGTACATTAGCAAAAAATATTATTTATAGAAACATTTTTATATACTCAGAGACAAATACTATGGAAGGTGGGATGGGGCTAGTAGTGGTGGGGATGAGAGATATGGGGTGTGGGGGTGAAGGTGAGGTCTATATCAACGCGGAATGCCAATGGTAAAACCTGTTTGCAGTTATTTCACTTCGAAAGTCATTTTCCTCTGCTAACAAATTTAATTTTTTAAAGAAAAGATTTCATTTTAACTTTTCTGGAAAATGAACTGAATTTTGATATCTTGCCATTTCCTGCTTCCTATATCTATTTCTGTATTAGTATGCTTATGTTGGTGCAGGCATGGAGACCAGGCAGCGCAGATGACACGTGATGGATTCGATGCTGCAGGGCATGCTTTAGGGACTGCGTGGGCTGTGTTTAAGATAAGAATAGCTCTGAATCCAAAGGGTGCTGTAAAGCCTACTACAGTTGCAAAAGCTGCTGCTCAAGCTAACCTTGCTAAGCTGAAGAGCAAGCAGAAGTGAACATATATGATCTGGATGTTCCGCCTGCCTTCTCTTAACATCTCTAACTTCCTCCATTTACACTTGTTTTATCCCACTAGGTATTTTGTTGTTGTTTAAATATTGCTTATAGGGTTTTGTCTTTGCGTGTGAGATGCTATGGGAGAAAAATGATGTAATGTATCTGAACCTTGAATTTGCAGCAACGATCATATGTATTGCTGGAGACATAAATTTGGCAGAAGAAAATTTAGTGTTGCTGATATTGAAGTCAAAAAATGATACCATTTGAAAGTTAATTGTTGTTTACACGCACATATTTAAATCACTGACTTGTTACATCAAAGTTCAAATAATCAGCAACGGAGAACAGCAAAACATGAAAGGAAAATGGTGCAAATTTACCCTTTTATCGGTGTTATTATACTCTTCTTCTTCGCCTAGATATGTGGAAGTGTCAACATGGATTATGTGGATTGGGAAAAAACTTAAATTTCAATTATGATTTACAGTTGCTGTATTAGGATTAAGTGCAAATACGAGATAATTTACTTAGGATAGTTACGAGAAGTATATATGAATATTTGAAAATAAGAGATTATTTACTTGCGATAATTATGATAAGTATATATAAATAATTCGAAAATAAGAAAATTATTTACTTGCGATAATTATCACAAGTATATATGAATAACTTCAGAGTATAATAAATATGCAACTTGAGATATTTCATGTAGTATTCCTTTCTGTCATTTTCTAATTGAAAATACTATTCCATGCAAAAAAATAAAAGAAAAACTAATAATAATGATTCGGACCAAGGTTAAAATAATTCCTTAAATGTAAATCCGATTACAAATGGTTTTGGTCCTTATATGTTTGTAAAAAGTAAAATAATTCCTTGCATCCTCAATATTCAAGAAAAATTGGTTATTAAATTTAACAAAAAATGTAATAAAAACAGACTGGGAGTTTAATATAAATTCACATTTGAGAAATAATTTTTGAAATTTATGTGATTTCTTGGTTACTTACGATGTTTCATATAATTTTGATTTAATCAAATTTTAATAATTTTTTAAATATATATATATACACACATTAAATCTAATAGTTAGAATTTGTTAAACATCATCATCATCATCATACCCAGTAAAATCCCACAAGTGGGGTCTGGAGAGGGTATAATGTACGCAGACCTTCCCACTACCTCATAGAGGTAGAGAGGCTGTTTCCTGAAACCCTCGTCTAAAAAATTTGTTCAACATTTGATGAAAATAAAAATGCTCAATTTTGTAAAAAATTTAAAAGATTAAAATTAGTCAAGAATATATTTAAGAGATTACTTGTAATTTATCCTCAAACATGATTGAACAAATAACTAAAGTTAATCAAAAAAGATAGTACTATTGGTGCTTGCAACGGCGTCGTATTGGAGGCAATTGGCTTGTCGCCCAAGAGAGGCAAACATAAAAAGGTTGAAAGGAAGAGCTTTCTTTAACATACACTCAAGAGATCGGAAGAAACTGAACTCACAGAGAGTCCAAATTGTTCTATAGCTTTTTGTATCAGATAATGGCTAGATATGACAGAGCGATCACCGTTTTCTCGCCGGACGGCCATCTATTCCAAGTGGAGTACGCCATGGAAGCCGTACGCAAAGGAAACGCCGCCGTCGGAGTACGTGGAACTGACACTGTTGTTCTTGGGGTCGAGAAGAAGTCTACTCCCAAGCTTCAGGACTCCAGGTACCTCTTTGTTTTATTTTATTTGGTTTTAAGATCTGATAAAGCAATCATTAGGTTTACTCTGTGACTCCGCGAAATTTAGGGTTTTTCCCCTCAAGTTTCTGGGCTGTGACATTAATGTGCGTAGCTCAGTAAGATAGTGTCTATATGTTGTTAAATAGTATTTGGTTTCTGGGTGGTTCAACTGGAAGAAGAGGTAGCTTTTAAACTATTTTCAGTTTATCAATAGAAGGTTCAATATATGGAGAGTTTTTTTTCCTGTGTTTTGCCTGGCAAGTGGTTTAGCGGAAGTTCTATTATATACTGGAACTAATGGTCTGTAATATAAATGTACTTCTTATTTGATGTGCTAGAGTGTTGGGAGGAACTGCGAATCAATTAGAAAAACATTTACAGTTCGAGCCTGCATGTGTTGGGTAATATGGACGGAAAGCAACCCAGGGTGCTTTGAAAGAATATTAGGTGCTGTTCAGAAATTGAAATATTCATGTTAATGGATGTTGGATTTTTGGTGGAATCTTCTGGATGTAAATGATAAAGTAGCATGGTTGATTTTATTGACTCAATACAGGAGTAGGTGCTTGTAGAGGTGGAACCTTCACTTTTTGTTTTTGCTCAGGAAGGTTTCAAACATTGTAATTCCCTGGCATCATCTATCTGTTGAATAGAATTACATATTACCTGTTAAAAAAGAAATATTGCACTATTATTGATATCAATGTCAAGAGCTTGCTTAACCAAGTGGAGGTAAACTACTATTCTGTGCTATGCCCCAGCTATCCCGTCCTCAAGACTGAACTGTCTCAGAATGACAACTTCAATGAGGTAATAACAACTAGCACAAAAGAGTGTCTTCTCTGGTGGTTGAAGATAGGAGTCTGCGCACTTGTAATCCTTTTGTTGTATGTATGACTTGGTTATCTGCTTACTCTGTTATTAGGTGATGTGTGCTGTCAAATGCATAACACCTAAGTTCACTTTGATCTCCCTGGTATTGTGTTCTCAGTGATTAGATATTGCTTTTGCATTTAATTTAGTTGTCCACCTGCGTTGGAACTCTAAGTTAATTAATCTTTTTTGGGTTTGCAGGTCAGTAAGAAAGATAGTAAGTCTAGATGATCACATTGCTTTGGCCTGTGCCGGGTTGAAAGCAGATGCACGAGTCCTTGTGAACAAGGCGAGGATTGAGTGTCAGAGTCACAAGCTTACGGTTGAAGATCCTGTTACCGTTGAGTACATAACTCGTTACATTGCTGGTCTCCAGCAAAAGTACACTCAAAGTGGTGGGGTAAGGCCATTTGGTCTATCTACCTTGATCATTGGTTTTGACCCACACACAGGTGTCCCTTCACTTTATCAAACAGATCCATCGGGTACATTCTCAGCTTGGAAAGCCAATGCAACTGGTAGAAACTCCAACTCTACTCGGGAGTTCTTGGAAAAGAATTACAAAGAAACATCTGGCCAGGAAACTGTGAAGCTAGCAATACGTGCTTTGCTTGAAGTAAGTGGTCTCTGTTTAGGTTATTAAATACAGTCGCTCTCAAGCTTTTCGTTAATATATTTTCCTTTCACAACATCATAGATGATGTGAGTTTCTGTTGCACGTTAAGATCTGGGCTTGATATTGTCTTGCTTCTCTTAAAAATATCAATGTTAACTTGCAGTGCTATTCATCGTCCTAATTTTAGATCATCAGAACATAGGGGATTAGTCAGTTATTAAACTCTTCCTTCCTTCTTAGTTAGTTCAATCAACTATGCTCACTTCCAAGATTGTTGATAATGTGAACTCTTTTATCCGTGCTGATCTATGCAGGCGCATTTATAAGGTAATATTTGTGAAGTTACAAGGACGGAAGTAAAGTTTATTTTCTTTTAGGATAGATGTTATACATATTGCTAAGTGAGGATGAAAAGTATGCATTTGTTGCTCAGGGAATGAGCTTTTATTACCAGAAATCCAACTTCTTCAAAAATAGTGCTCTAAATGTTTATTCTGTTTCCAAAAAAAGTGATATAAATGTTTATCTATTAAGATGTGAGGAGATTGACCTAAGATTATATAGCCTTCTTCACCTACACATAATATGAATGTTATGTTGATTTAATTATTGATTCTTCAGATCACCATATTGATGTCTAACTTTGGGCACTTTAGAAGATTTTTGCACTAATGCGTAGGGCACAAAAGAAATAGGTAGTATTGTGAAGGGTAGTAATGAGCAACTGCTTTGATGATTAAATGCAACTTTAACTATAATTTCTAAGTATTGGAAAATCACATTTACACAAAAAATGTTAAGTTGTGTGAGACGGGAGTTTCGGAAGCCAAGGAACTGGACCATTGGCTTGGAACATTTGGTGTGTGACCATTAGCAGCTCTTACCTGATGGAAATACAAGATCTGAACTGGCTAATTCCGTAATCCTTGGTTGATAATGTTTTTAAGGTGGTTGAGTTCTTATCAAACGGAACATAAAAAGATTTTGATGGCTGAAAACTATTGTAGGTATGGTTTTACACTCTAAGTATGACAAGTTGATTAATTAACTTATGTTGGAGTGGGTTTAACGTGTGATTCATTTTCTGAAATTAGGTGAAAACCTTTCATGTTTGCAATTGGTAGGCTCTCTTTTTTGTATCTTTTTTTCCTATGCCAAGAGACTAACCCTGCAAATATAAATCTCAATGACTTGTGTGCTGAGAAGGTCAGTTTGAAATTATATGGCTGTTATATGACCCTGCTTAAATCATTATTTATTTGAGATGAGATCATTCTGTGTAAAAGTAATATGTGCTGCTTGCTCCTCCTTTCATGTTTGAGGGATCCTCTAGGAACTATATATGTCATTTTTGCTTGCAATGTAATGCCTTGTGACTTAGATTTTTGAGGGGACTACCAACTCATGTCACTCCTCAACTCAATGCACAACAAACATAAGCATGAATTTGTTCAGCAGTTTTTAAACCTATAAAAAGAACTCCTTTTTTGGTGTCTGATGATGTAAAAATCATTTAAGATGAGACACGATATGTGTAATTAGGCCTCAAATGATTATCTTACAGCATTTTACCTTTCATTTATATGTTGGAAAGCAATTAGTTCTCACCAAGGTTGTGGTCTAGTGGTCAATGAAGTTGGTGTAAACCTTGGGGACCAATCCCTGGTTCAAATTCCGGTAAAGACAATACACTAGTTGATTATCTTGCATTCGCCTAAGTGTTGGAACATAGAGTTTCCCAGTACATGTGCCAGTGGGAGGTAGCTGGTACCCAATAGCATAGGAGAGGTATGTGCAAGCTGACCTAGAGACCACCCTTATTTTTTTTAAAAAAAGTAGTGCTTACCTCTGGAAGGTTGTACAGAAATTATCATTTTTGCCCCCTCTTAGAAGCTGGTGACAGTTCCATACTTCATATTTATAGGTTCAAGAAATTGAAATGCTTAATATCGTTGCCATCCTTGTATTATGTATGTTATTGGCGTGGTCCACTAGGGGATGAGCTGGTGAGATTGGAGTAACAACCAGAAAATCCCTGATTGAAAGTCCATTCACTTTCAGCCTTAGTGGTCAGGATCTAAGTTGCTCGGACTCTCCAAAACTGTTGCCTCACCCATGTCAGATCCTTCAAAAATACACTATTTTTGCAGGATCATACACGCGTCCATCGACATTCTTGAAGAGTCCGAATAACAGATCATCAGGCACTTGTGCTGTGCGCTACAATGCGTTGACAATGGATTAGTTATTGGCATAGACACACTGTTATTTATACCCAAAAAAAAGTACATTGTGGGTGTGACTGAAGCAGCTCCTGAATTTGGTAACTTAGGAGTGGCCAATTGAATACTGCAGACAGGCAGACATTTGAAGAATGTCTTCAATGGATTCTGTATATGTCAAAATCCCTCGTTACCTGGCAAACTTTTGGTTTCTTAAACTGCCTCAAGAATTTATGAATTATGACTTGCTCATTCAGAGTTAGTAATTACCTCTTCAATGTAAGAGGTTACTTGACCTGCATTTTAGATCATCTATTTCTGACTCACATATGCACTCACACACGGTAAGGTGTGCTTTTAACACATCTCTTTGTGAGTCAATTTGTTGACTAAATTATATGTTTGTTAAAGTGGATTGAAATACACAACAGCCTCTATTTGAGATTTCTGCATTGGTATTTAGGGAACAAATGCACACATCTAACTAGACCTTTAGCAAAACTGGAAACATGATTTTAAACATGTGTTTCCCTACCAATCAGGTTGTTGAAAGTGGTGGAAAAAACATAGAAGTTGCTGTGATGACAAAACAGCATGGGCTTAGGCAACTTGAGGAAGCTGAAATTGATGTCATTGTTGCTGAGATCGAAGCAGAGAAAGCAGCTGCAGAAGCAGCCAAAAAGGCCCCGCCAAAAGAAACCTAGTTCTGCTGAAATTCATTCTTAACTATCCCTGAATCCTTTTTTTTTTTTTTCTGGACCAAGTTAAGTGCGGTGTTCCTTGAGTTTTAAGATTTTGGTCTGTCTAATACTTGGGACGTATGTTAAAATTGTTTTATGGGACTACAGAAGTTATGCTCCTGATCTCTGCCTATTTGGTTGTTGGTTGATATTTTGAAGTTTTATCATGTTATTTCGTAGTTCTTGTAGTTTGGAAATTTGGATGTGGAATATCATTGTTTGCTTGTGCTGAATTCTGAAGGTTTCTTGGTGATAAATTGGTGGAAAACAGGAGCAGAAAAGGCTTGTTTTTCAATGGTTTACCATAGGTTGTGACCACGGCCTAAGTGCACAGATAGTCGATTTGGGATAAACATTTAAGCCATTCCTGTAGTGTGAAATTTTGCGAGTGTTCCTACTTTGGAACAACTTCAGATCCGGGGTATTTGATTTATAGGCTAACTGTGTGATTGAAGTCTAGTCATTTTTGTCAGATCTGTGATGTCTCAAAGTTGTTTTTGATGTAGATCCACATACGAAAGTTTTAAAAATGGTAGACGAAATTTAGTGCACTCTTATCATTGAGGCATAATTTTTAGTAGTGTTCTGCATGAATAAAGACGATTCGCTGGCTGTGAACATCAAAAGTTATATTTGTTGGAAGATACTTTTTTCATATGTAGTCATTGTGGAGTAAAATTAACAAGTAGCTTAACTCATATTAATGCCTTTTCAGCTCTGTATAAAACCTGAAGTGCGATGTCAAACATGAATTTGTTTTTTAGAATTAGAAATGGGTAGAGAAAGAAAGTTTGTGTGTCTAGATCCAGCATAAAATGTGGAGACTCCATTCCTTTCTGTAATTTACAGAATTGCAATAGCACAATATCTATCTACCCCAACCCACCATGGTACAAATGTAAAATGTAGTACAGCTGATTTTCTCACTACATGGAAGTTAGAACAACATGCTCTATTGCTCTCTACCACTTGTGTACATCCTACACCCTTTCACACCACTTTGTGAATGTTGTTGTACGGAAATAAGATATCGTCAAGAAAAGAAAACAATACATATAAAGATAAAAATTATACCTGCTAAACCATCTACTAGCTATATCAAGGCACCACTACTGACAATTAGATTTACAAGGTTTCAACAAGAATTTCCATCTACTTGCCCCCCAGACACACACACAAAGATACTAAATATAATGTGTTTCTACAATCAAGTAGAGGACATTCGTAGCCATTAGGGATATTTTATAAGCATATAATATGATGACTCACCCTCTGAACTGCAAGAGAACCTACTTCAAGACCAGTTTTAATCACTGGAAAGACAATATGGAAGTAGTTTGTAGAGCCATCACAAGGAGCACAGAAAAGGATGAGCAAATGATAATTCGACTTCAAAGGCTATTTTGTGTTTCAAGAGAAGACTCCACATAATAAAACTATTTACAAGGCAAGGAGAACAAGACATCTCGAATTTTGTAAAAAATCTTTACGAGTAAGCTCTTGAGGTGGAATTGCTAAAAGCATAAAGGAAAAATAATAGCTTCTAGAGAAACAAAAGCATACTTCCCCTAAAAAATTGTTCCATTAAGTGAACAATATTACATGTTTATCAAAAGACTTGTCCTACTCTAATTTTAACTCTCACCCACTAAGATAGAACCTGAAAAAACTTACAAGATTTTCATGTGGCTGAAATAGCGATGTCAGCTTGACAAGTACCATTTCTATAACCTTTGTATGTTCAATCACCTAAATTGAAGAAAGAATTCCCAGGCAGCAATAAATAGCTGAGCTGAACTCTTAGGTAATAGATTAGTCGCATCAAATTTAAATGTTTTCCCACGCCAGCTGCTGTATTTTCTCTTATTAATTTGTCTATCACAAGTTCTGTCAGAATCAACAGACTTAAGCATTCCCCTGATCCAGTCGAATTGAGAGAATCAGCATTCGCATCCTCAAGGTTATGGCAAGAAGGTGGTTTAACTTCCTTTTTCCTTCTTTTCTATTGTCTCCTAACAAGAACTTGTCAGAATTGCATCAACGAGAGCAAGACTTCATCTTTTACCCATGCAACATCCTCATTTGCTACCCATAATCCATTAAAATCTTCCAAACATGAACAAAGGTCAACATTGGTGATCAAAGTTAAAAGAGAGAACTTGTATCGCAGGATCATAGGAGAGAACCCCTCAAACACCAATCTGTTCGAAGAAAATTGAATGGTTCCCCATCCAAGTAGCAGAAAAAGGATAAATAATTTAGATTCAATTCTGAGTAGTAGCTTTTTATGCCTCAAAAGATGCAGACGAATGTCATCCATAGAGCACATCATATTGTATCATAGCCAACAAAACAGCAAGTGAAAACTGTAAGTGCAATGCATTGATTAAAGAGCAAAGGAAGACGGTGATGAACCAAAAAAAACATGTAATACAAACAACAATTATGTAGACAAGAATTAAATAATTTCAATCAACAGAAATATAAAAAAAGCAGCCCGATGCACTTAAACTCCTGCTATACGTAGGGTTAGGAGAAGGGTCTGACCACAAGAGCCTATTGTACGCAACCTTACCTTGCATTTCTGTCAGAAGTTATTTCCAAGAATTGAACCCGTGATCTCCCAGTCACGCAACAATTTAACCGGTTACTCTAAGGCTCCACCACTTTAGCAAAAATGTACAACAACAAAACATACCCAGTGAAATCCCACAAGTGGGGTCTGGGGAGGGTAGATTGTACGTAGACCTTACCGCTACCTCATAGAAGTAGAGAGGTTGTTTCCTAAAACCCTCAGCTCAAAAACTTTAGCAAAAATGTATGAAGCAAAAATTTGTCAATCAAGTGCAAAAATCATTATACCTGATCCAGATGCAAGTTTCTAATTTATATCACTAACTTATTTTTGGGGGAGCCAAACACATACACAGCCCCTTTAACTTGCTCATAAATTTTGCTTTGGCATTCCAACTCAATCTTGTTCCATTTTAACCCTTTAGGCTTCAATTCCATTACTCACGTACCATGTAAACACAAAAATCTTTACCCGGTAAGTGTTCAATGTGTGTTCACAACAAGTAAAAGACATCCATAAAACACCACCCGGGTCAAACCAACTCCATTATGGGTCCCTTATAATTATTTCCCCCAAACACTAATTATTTCCCCCAAAACACTCCCGTAATTTTGAACCTGGTAACTTCAGGAAAAAAAAAGAGCTCTTGAAATTGTTTCTCCGAAACAACCCTAAGTCCCTTAACCTACTCTCAACCCAACAATTGTTCCCCAAATCCCCACCCTTGGGGATTTGAATACAGTGATAGCCACGTGGGAAGTAAAGCTTTTGGAGCATATGATCAAAGTGCAGATGGGAATGCAAACAACTAAATTCACGTGTGTGAACTCCTGAAATGAAACTGAAGTTTGATTTATCTAGGAGGGAGGAAATGAACCATAAAGTTGGCTAGGTTAGAAAAATGTTTGCGCCTCAAGCTCCTTAATGGTTTCCTACTGGGGATGAGTACATTGTATAACTTAGCTTATCTAACTTATAAATCTCAGCCTTATTCAACAAACACTCAACGAAACTTAGCTTGCTTTACTTAAAATTGGCGTTAAGTGCAGGGTTGACCAAGAGGCTCGAAAAGAAGAAAACCTTTTACCTTGGATCCTTGCAGTGTTGCATACTGGAAACTGAAGTCACCATACTCAGCCAGAGCCAAACATTTGGTGTAGCTATCAACCTGTCTTCGATATACTTTTTCTCCTCTTGATGAGTCCTTTTATCAGAGTGAAATAAGTGGACTTTTGTAGATCAATACCTTTCTGAGTGACTTGTGCATAGATAAGCATTGCATCCTTGTATCTTCCTTCCGCACAAAGCTCCTCAATCTGCTGTGAATAAGCAATTGAACTTGAATCTATTTCATCATTTCTGAGTTCATGTTCCCTGTGATCCATTTGCAACCGCTGCTCAGATGATCTTTCTCTGGCTGTCATAAATTCTTCTGCCTCTTTAATCCTTCCAGCATCAGTAAGTGCACCAACAATAGCATTATTTGTGTACTTATCAGGCTGGATATTTTTCTCTTCCATTTCAGCGACAAGTCCCAAAGCATCTTCAAGTCTTTGATCTTTACAAAGAGCTGCTATCAAGGTGTTATAAGTTACTACATCAATGGTCTTTCCTTTATCAATCCATGTATTAAAGAGCTTAATGGCTTTTTCAAGCATGCCTTCCCTACTAAGTCCCCGAAGAAGAATGTTGCACGTATATACATCAGGCTTAAAAGAATTCTCAACCATTTTGTTGTGAAATTGAAATGCTTTCTCAATGTTTCCCTCCCAACAGTATCCATGAATAATAGTATTATATGTTATTTCATCAGGTACTATACCCTTCTCCAAAAGTTCATTCAGTTTAGCAATTGCCTGCTGAGTTTTGCCCGCTTTACATAGCCCTCCAATTATGATGTTGTAGGTGACAATAGTGGGAATTACCTCTCTCTCTTCCATCTCATCCCAAAGCTTAAGGGCTTTTTCCAAATCTGCACATCTAAAGTAGCCAGCAATAAGAGTGCCATAACTTACTGCATCAACAAGATAGCCCCTAGTATTAGCAACAGAGAGCAACTCGTAGGCTTCATCAAGCTTCCTTTCTCGACAAAGAATATGAAGCAAAGTATTGAGAGAGAAATTATCCATTTTCAAACCATTTTCACCTATTTGTTTAATTGTCCTCAATACTTCTGGCAGATTTCCTGCTTTACAATATCCACTTATCAAAGTATTATAGGTAACACAATCCGGACATAAACCACTTTCTTCCATCTTTTGAAATACCTCTATAGATTTATCCATCTTCCCTTCCTTGCAATACCATTTAATCAATGTATTATACGTAATTTCATCACATTTGATTCCCTTCTGATTCATCTCTTCAAGCAGATCAAAGGCCTCTGAACTTCTCTTATTATCAAGACACCCATTGATCAGGGTGTTATAAGTTTTCACATCAGGCAACAATTTCAATCCTACCATCTCGTCCCGGATCTTAATCGCATCATCAATCCTTCCTTCATTACACAGACCATCAATTAACATATTATAAGTCCAAACATCAGGCAAAGTATTGTTCTGCGTCATCAGCTCCATAATCTGAGCAGCATCCTTCAACCACCCAATTTTACAATAACCATGTACCAAAATATTATATGTATTCCTGTTCGGCACAAGACCTTTACCCTTCATATCCAACAACAAATCCCTAACCTCATTCAACCTACCTTTCTCACACAAGCCATCCAATATAGTGTTATAACTCGCATTATCCGGCACACATCCAAACTCACTCATTCTATTCAGCAATTGATTAGCATCCTTATACTTGTAAACTAAACAATACCCTTTGATCATAATATTGATAGTAATTGTAGTTGGCACCAAACCAAGCTTAAGTGCATCATCAAACAACTCATTACACAAATATACAGAGTGAGTAGAAGGGTACTTAACCAAAGCACTAATCAAAGTATTGAAAGTAATAACCTTAGGACAAAGTCGAAAACGCTTCATCTTCTTGAAAATCTGAAGGGCGAGATGGGGTTTCCCGCATTGGCAATAAGCACCTATAGCAGTATCCAACAATTGGGTTGAGGGTTTAGGGAAATTTGAAATTGGGTGAAGGAGATGACGGTGGAGAAGGTTTTGGGGGTGATCAGAAGGGATGAAAGTGAGAAGAAGGGATCTTGCGAGGTCGAATCTGCGACAGGATAAGAGGGAGGATAAGAGAGGGAGAAGAGAATGGAAAGAGAGGGGTTGGGTGTGGAGAGAGGGTATGTGGGATTGAGACCATTGGAAGAAGGAGAAGAGAATGGAAGGGCGAGAAGAGAGAGTTGGGGAGGAGAGAATGGAGTGGATAATGGGAGGAGTGAGGTGAGGGAGATAGGATTGGAGAGAGGATTTGGGTAGAGATTTGGAGGAAGAGAGGAGAGTGGTGATTGTTTGGATTAGTTGGCATGGCTTCAATGGAGGATATGAAGGCTTCATCATTTTGGGGTTTTACAGAGTGCAGCTTCAGTGGGGAAGCAGGACTTCAATTTTATTTTAAGTAATTGACATTTTGGGCTTCATTATCGAAGGATCATCAAGTGTTTACTTCAATTTCACTTAAATTTGGGCTCTCCGTTATTGATTAAAGCCCAATACGAAATCTTGTTGGGCTAAGAAAACTAGTAAAGATGTTACAAAATATAAATAATAAGTGGTGAACGTTCAAATTCTTCCTTTCAATTTGAAGAAGGGTAATTATTTCTTTTAGCTCCTAATATTTATTGCTTTTGAATATTTTTCGGAAAGTACATAAAATAAATTTAATTTAAAACTGTTTATTTTTAATAGACTCATTTCTCAAATTATTTACCTTTCTATCTATTTACTTTTTTTATTTCACGTGCTAACATCAGCAATGTTATGAAATATACTCTGGCGATATATATATACTATAGCAATACCATATAGAATGAGCTCAGCCATTTGTAATATTCTGATGGTATATTGATACCCAATTTGTATATAGATTTTTTGTAAGAAATAAATAAGAAACAAATAAACAAATTATTAAATTCTAAATTAGTAGAAATCATATTTGTTATATACTCTGCCGGTATATTTATACGATATCGGCAACATATAAGATTGAGTTTAATCATCTGTGATACCTTGTTGGTATATGTATATCCTATTAGTCTAACACACAAGCATGTGCTGACGTCACCATCATGTCAGCGCACGAATTTTAATATTAGGAGGCAAAATTTTAATAGTATGAGTGTACAAAATGTAAAGGGGTATATGAATGTAAATAGTTAGCTTTAAAAGGGTACAAGTTTAGTTTTCCCATATTTTTTTAATTATTATCTAGGTGTATCATGATTAGAAAATATTTTCATCTTATCAGTTATACTATGTATTAATAGTAAATTGTATATGTAATATACATGTATTATAAATTTGATTTTAAAAAATTGTATATCCTAATGTTTTGAGTCTTTTGACATACTCCTGTTCAAAAAAATTTATACTTATAATAAGTCGAATTCTAAAATCGAGCTTTAAAAAAAAAAAACTCCCTTGCACATTTTCAAGGCCTCGACAGGACTATCCAACTTCAAATAACTAGTAACCAATAATGAAATCGACAAGCTTCAATAACAAAGAAGAAGAAAACCAATTAAAAAATAAAAGGAAGAAGAAGGCAGTAAAATGCCATTTGCTTGCAATAACATTCGCCGAATGACTATTTCGGATAAATAATTGAATTATTCTAAATAAGCTATTTATTATTAAACTAAATAGACATTTTGTCTAATTTTATCTCTAATAATAATTGAAGGCAGTGGTCCAATAATAAATTAATTAGTAATCAGAAGGTGCAACTTGATGGGAACTAGAAGAATTCCAATGATTTGACCCCAAATTTATCCAACTATCTAACTTCCACATTTATAAGCCAAAAGAAATACTCAGAATTAAGCCCCAAAAAAAAAATCTGATCGTTTTCTAGTGAATTTTTTTTTAACCTTCTTTGCTTTTTGGCCCTCCAAAACTATCATTCTTTGCTTGATGTGCGAAATCTGATGTTACTTCACTAGATTATTACCTGAATATAGAAAGAAGTAAATTAGTCGTAAGCATTGCAAATTCTGTAAATTTTATCCTCTTAATTGTGATCAAACAAAGGCAAAACTACTAATAATCTGCGAAAAGTTGATAATAAAATTATCCATCTACCATGGATTAATTTAGACCGACTATTAATTACTCCTACTATTTGGCAGAGTTGACTTGGGGGGAAGTTAGGATAACTTCAATTCCACATTAATCTCATCAGTCAAGTTGGGGAAAGAGAAAAATGTGGAGGAATGAAAATAATACTCCACTAATAATAATAAAATAGAGAAGTCAATTTACTGCCTAAAAAAATAATTGACTTTGAAATTTTTGAGTGTTACAACTTGCAACACATCAGTAGCATCTCATTAATTCATTGCGTTTCAATTTCCGCACACCATTCTGCATGGATTTTTCAACTACGAAATCAGGCATTATACACGCATGCAATTTTTGCTTTAATCCCAGCTTTCATCCTTTTTATTTCCCTAATTATGATTTAAATTATTGATAGTAGAAATGGACATAAAAATATTTATCATCCGAATAATTCTTTTTTGTCTATATGTGTAATGTTATTATCTAGTACAAGATAATTATACTAAATATTTAAACATAAACCAAGTAGAATCAATAATTGATTAGAAAAATGAACTTATTTTATCGTCTTTATTTTCCATAAAGGGCTCCAAAATAAATGGGAGAAAGAAATATTAAAATATTAGTGAAACTTTTACACGAGAAATATCCAAATAAGATCACCATAAAAATAATCTTGATCTTTATTTCTCATTTAAAAAAAAAGAAAACAAAAAATCAAAAGCAAGAGTCAAGACTTTGAATTTATTATGAATCTTGAATTCCAAAATCACAACTTTCGTAAATTTTTTAGATATAAATATATATTTTAGGCAAGACAATTGAATTCTATTTAATTTGTATCAGAGCTATAGCTTCGTCCTCGTATTTATTATACACTCAATGTAATATGAAGATTTGAATTTTTGCAGATAGCTACTCAAAAATATCTTAATTATGATACATAATTATAGTTTGGGTAGTTATATTTCGTAACCATAGTTATAACAATGCTTGTATAATTCTCGCAAAATTTGTATCTGTTTGTATAATTCATAATTTTTGTGTAGTGTTTATATATTTTGCTATATAATTCGTATACAACGTCTGTATAATGCGTTATACAACTCACACTGTTTGTATAATTCAGCATGCAATTTGATTCGTGCATAGCTTTTGTATAGTCACACACAATGTTTGTATAAATCGCGTGAATTATATAAAACTCAAATTATAATTATAACTAGGTGTTTGCCGTAAGTCATAATTAATTTAAATTATAACTATATTAGCTAATTAATTAATATATATTTATTTATCCGGGTAATTTTTCCAATAATGATGAGTTAGATGTGGGGCTATCAATTAAATGGAGGAGGGAGGAAGTTGGTACCAACCACTAGAGTGATAGTACTAACAAAAATGGGCCAATCTAGCTTTAATGAAGTTGGCTCAACAGTTTCCACAGATGGGCCAATCTTGCTTTAATTTGGGAGTATGAGATCTTTATCAGGTTCTCTTATTCTATAATATTTTATCTGACCAAACTCTTCCTAACTTCCTTCACCTGCCATATTTATGCTATAGGTACCACCTTTCAACTATAACTCCATGGAGGATTATCTTCTATATGGACTTAATATTAAGTAGTTCAATTAAATATAGTTGATATAGAGTATTGAATTCGACGTTGGATATATATGAACCTGCTAAATTTATGATCCCCACAATAAGAGTGTCTATTGACCTGGTCAATTTAGATTCACATTATCATCATGCTTATTTTTAATAAGTTTTTATGCAAAATCGAATAAGGTAACATAAAATGTGATGAAGTGAGAGTAATTGAAGTTGACCCCCTGTTCAACCAAATTCTGACACCCAAATGTCTCCAAAAGATATCTAACATCCTCCTCATTACTAGCCAAAACTGTCAGAATTTAATGGATTTGGTAATATGCTTACCAACTAACCTCCAGTAGTAGCATTATTAATGTCCAAGTCTTTTCTCCTGCGGTTCATGTTACTGCATGTTTCTTATGTTTCGGTTATTCCATGGTTGTTGGCGAGGGTGGACAAAATCAAATTAAAAATTAAATTAAATCGTAAAATTAGAAAGAAAGATTTGTGATTTTGTTTGACTTGATTTGATATTGACCAAAAAATTTTTTTTATTATAATTGAAATTCAAAACCAAACCAATCTGATATTATATATATAATTTTTATATTTTATTTTATACATAAAAATATTTAGTTTGATATAATTTATAAAAATTTCTTGTACTTGTTCATAGATTTTATTTTTTAACATAAAACTTGAGACTTAGAATTTTGAATGGTTTAATAAAAGTTATACAATTCGTAAATATTAGAAGCTCTAATAAAGTTCAAATCAAATAATGCTAACAAAAGAATAATTCAACACTAAGAATTACAATAATGTTGGATATTTGTTCTTTAGTTTTGCATTAAGTTGGACAATTCAAATACCTAACTTAATTTTTATTTCTCTGTAATATTTAGCCATTTAATTAATCTTATTATACTTATATTAGCATGATTTAGTATTTTTAAATTATCTCCATTTTCATTCGAGTTATTAATTTATTATATTTATTTTATGTGATCTCATTGTTATTTTTTTATAGAATGTTTTGGTGTCATATTTTGTGTTATATGCTGAAGAAACATGCACCTTAGATAGTTGTTGATATAGGAGGACTAGGGAAATATTTGAAGCATAAATTAATTGTATATGTTTGTATGACTAGTCTGTAAAAAAAATTCAAAAATCTGAGGTTAAAAAATCTGAATTTTGTTTGTTTGATTTGGTTTATAGATTTAAAAATCTGATACAAATAACTTGGTTTAATATATGAAAAATCCAAATCAATTTAGTCCATGTGTGTTTGTTGTTATTGTTCTTTTCTCTAAACGATATATAAGCTCTCGGTATTATAATTTACTGTGTATTGATTCTATACTTTTTTTTTCTACTGTCTTTGTTGTGAGTTACTTGAGTCGGGAGTTTTTTTTTTTAGAAAAAATAATCTTTCTAGATATATTTCATTCTCTTTACACCTTTCTTGTGAGATTCCATTGAGTAATTAAGTATGTTATTTACGTTGTTACTTTTTTAGTAATATGTAGAGGCGGATCTACCCTTTTATCGGGGGTTCAGCCAAACTCATGTGATTATTTTTTTTGATTTCGAATTCCGTAATAACAATTCAGACTCCACCATCAATAATACGCCTACTAATGCTTACCCTATTTTAATTTTGAATGAAACTGGAGGCTTATATTATCATCGTTGACAGGCAACGTGTCCGTAATGTACAATCATATTCTTTTTTTTGGGTTAAAGTGTACAATGTTATTCATTATACTTCTAGGTAATATATAATTGTAAAATAAGAAAGACATAACCAGGTTATAAAGATAATAATTGTAAATTAAGAACTTCTTGTAAAATTCAAAAATATCAAAATCCAGAAAATATATATTACTTGTTTGAAAGTTCTCATGTTTTAAAATAATTTAATTTATTAGTTGAACCCTATTTATAAAACTACAGAATATATGTTGTAGTACAATTGTAGTTGTGGTTGGTCGTTCAATAAATTTAAGCTCTTTCTCTTTTGGCGGTAACAAGGGGGGCATGTTCATTATTTCATTGAATGGAAATTACCTACTATAACACTTATGGCCTAAGCCAAATTGCATTTAAGACAAAAGTAGGAAAGATAGTTTTTGAGAGGCTAAAAAAAAAAATAATCATGACTATTAACTACTTGTTTGGTTTTTGTAAATTCAAGGATTAAAACAAGTCTTAAGATCAAATACGTTACTTCTCAGGGCCAATATTTGTCCTTTTGTTTAAACCACACATTTTCTCGAAATTAGTTAAACCAATGTGTCCAAGTTAGGTGTCTTTTTAAGGAATGAATTAAAGTTGGCCTACATCATGATTAGGCTAAACTAATCATAATATCAACAATAGTGATTATGATTAATTCGTTTCTTATGTATCTTTGCAATATGAGTGATTCTGGTTTAAGAGCATAACTTCTACTTAAATTACCACTTTCTTATTAACTTTTCTCCCACAACTATTAAGATCCCTTTTTTATATATATAAATATGTTCTAAAGTTAGATTTGACTTTAATTAATAATGACATTAGGTGGTCAAATTTTATTCGTTTTTAAGTTTAAAATTATCAATTAAGATAAAAGTAGCGACTTAGCTAGTATATTTTTGTAGAAGGTGGTGGTTCTCCATCACCAAGAAAATGAGAAATAATGTATACCTACAGGTCAAAAAGAAAATCTAGTTATATTATTTTTAAGAACATAGTGATGTGGAGGATGAGTTCAAATAATAAAATGCAAAGACAAATAGAGAAGTGGCCAAATATTCTGGACCAAGAAATTTAGAACAAAGAAAAGAGCTGAGAAGGAAGTGGACTCTTTGTTTTATTTTAAGTAAAAAAAGGTTCTTTACTTACCAAACCAAATCAACATCAATAATCAATTAAGTATTCGTTTCTAGAAGGAAGAAGGTGAGATTGGTGGAGGATTCTTTTTCTATAATTTTGAAAATTGACCTATATGGCTATATTCCACTTTTATCAAAATTATATAAAATCTACATACACTAACAGTATAAAAAAGAATTAGCATGATTAATATAATCAACATATTATAGTAAAGAATTTTAAGTTATTTTCCGGACTAGGAGTCATGAACCATTACCCGTAGATCGATGCAACAATATGTTTAATATAATATTGTAATATATGCCAAGTTTAAAAAGGACAACACATATGTAATTTTATTAATTCCTATTTGAAAAAATAAAAAGATGGTTTTTGAAAAATCCTCTAATCAATTTTAATATTTTCTATTCCGTACAAAATAATATACATATTTTCTCATAATTTATACAAATATTTGTTACATGGATTTCTTAACGCAAATCAAATTGAATACATGAATAATATAATTTACTCTCTAATTAGCTACCAAATATTATATAACCCATGCAAAAGTTAATATACAGATAAAACCCTCAATGTATAAAAGGAAAACATAAAATAAAAATACGGTACTTTTGTTTGACTGAGTAGTGAAAGAAAATAACTAATAAAGAATCTAATCAATTATGCAACAACTTTATGTCTCACTCCCCATAAATAGTTATTACGCTAAATTTGTACTTTTAATTGTTTTTGTAGCTTAGTTCTTTATCTTTTGATTTCTTCCATGGATGTAAACAACTTCCATTGATATTAATTAGTAGTACTATTTTTCATAGTAGGGCCACGTTTTTAAAAATAATGTTTTAGTAGTGAGAAATTCTCCAAGAATATGTAAAGCAAAAAGAAGGTAGAATTTCTTTTTTACAATATTAAATAATTATTTGTAAATACCTACTTAGGATGCTCTACAATGCTGATAGAGGCTTTAAACTCTCAAGTCAAAAATATTTAATTTATATACACCAAAAATATACTAATGTAGTAATGTGTTATGAATTTTTAAATATGAATATATATATTTTATCTATTGAATGATGCAAGTTGGTGTCTTGTTTTTTAATGATTAATCTCAGTTATTATTGACAATTACTTTTAAATAATAGGTGATATAATTGTGCAAAAAAATTTTTATACTGCTGATGTATAAAAATTAAATCTAAATAATTTAGATCGGTATATAAAATAATAATAATAATTAGTAGTATATATATGGCATATGTGTATGTCAATATCTGCTGTTATTTCTATTGGGAGAGTGTTTACTATTAGATTTTTTAAATGCATAAATACGTACATTTTGTATATCTATTATAAAATAGATTATTGTTATCATATTTATAATTTTTTAAAATAAAACAACTCAAAATCGATAATTTCCTATAAAATAAAGGCTTGACATGAAAATATGACGCATTGACAATTGACAAGAAGATGGAGCCCATAGTAAAAATAGAAAAAATCAAGAAATTTCAATTTATCCTCACTTTTTTATAATTATAAAAATCTCATAAAATATCAAAGATACAGATATGTCATTTTTACGGATACACTGTGTCATTCATGATTCATGATTCATGAGACATGATTCATAAGTCATGATTTATTGTAATCGATATCTAATGTGGTGAATCGGTCATTGTCTCAATGAATCATATTGTATGATTCATTGTCTCAATGAATCAACTCATTAATATGATTCATTGGTGTATCATCCTTGTATGATGCACCCAATGAATCAACCTATAACAACTAGAAAAAGTGTCTCGATGAATCATTGTATTTAATCCATACAGTTCTAGTGAATCAACAACATATATGACTCAGTTTTATATATAAATGAATTAGCATAATTAATGAATCACCATAAAAAGTTGTGAATAACTCATAGTTTTAAAATGAATCACCATACAAGATACATATTACACACATGAATCACTATATTTTCCTAATAAAATAACCCATATAGTCTCAATGAATCAACAACATATATTACTCAATTTTATATTCCATGAATCACCATATCTGAGCTTTCTTCTTCGAATTTTTTTTTTTTGAGATTTTTGGATCTGCGTGATTTTGAACTTGAAGAGGGTCGTCTGAGGTGACCTTTGAACTTCAAGTTCAAGTTCAAGTTCAAACTGGATCTGGGTGAACTCCAAGTTCAAAAATAATATTGAACTTTGAGTTCAAGTTCAAAATGGAAGAGGAAAGAGGAAGAGCTGGCCGGAGATGAGTACAACGCCTACTCTGTTGGATCTGAACTCCGACTGGCTCACCACTGTCATCCGCGGCATTGACTTGAGTGTCATCGACTCTGTCCATAACAGCGTGAAAGGGAGAGAGGATAAATTGGGAGAAAAAGCTTTCTATCTTTTTTTGAGCAGAAAGATTCAAGTGAATTAAGCGTAAAAATAGAAAACAAACATTTTAGAAATTCATAAAAATATAGGAAATATTTGAAATTTCTTTCCCTCAATTTAGGATTACCGTAAATTATCCAAAAAATTATGGTGGGGGCAATGCTTTTGGGCTGGGCCTACTATGGGCCCTCGCCACCGCCGCCGCCAACCGCCCTAAAAAGGGACAATTACGAATGCCCACAACTTCTACTTAAATTCACATTTGTACCACTATCTTTAGTCATTCACTCTTTTACCCCCTAAACTTAGCCAATTATTGCATGTTAGAGATAAATTATTTGAGCTGATAGTCAAGAAATGATAATTTGAATTTGAAATTGCAGAATCATACTTACCTTTGAATAAGACTTTAAAACATCTTTATTAGTCTTTGTGATGTTTTATGTGATTGTGCTTGAGTTATAGTCTTATAGAGGTGAAATGTCAATTTGACATATAGTTTTCCACATAAATATATGATGCTAAAACAAATTATTAAATAATGATGAGAAGTTATTTCTGTAAGTTATATTATATATTATACCGAAATTTAAGATTCTAATAGTTTTATGGACTTTCTTCTTCAAATTTTGAAAGTTACCATAATGATATCTAATATTTTCACATGTTGAATAAACTGAAATATATAATGCTTTTTGGATTAATCAGATAAAGTTTCAAAATAAGCATCGCTTTGATGTGATTAAAGGCAATTTAGTCAAATAATCGATCATTTCAGTTAATGTTACTCCCTGCGTCTCATATTAGTTATCTATCTTATTATAAATAGTTATCTTAAATTACTTGTTAATTTATAAATAAAAATAAAATAAAATAAATTTTTTCTCACTTTACCCTAACAGTTACTATTTTTTTAAAAAAAAATGTAAACAAATTTGAGTAAAGTTCCAACAAAAATTCTTAAAGAGTAAATAATTATTAGTAAAACTTGTTTTTTCATTTATAATTCTTAAAAGACGTGTAAATACATAGACTATTAATATAAAACGAATGAAGTAATGTGAAGTTATAAATTAGAAAATAGAGAAAAAAATAATAAGAGTTATTCCATATGGGAACTCCATCAAG
>JAPFFP010000001.1:36530267-36565216 GCA_026153255.1 Solanum medicagineum
TTCTGTTTGTGACTAAACTCTCAACCACATCTTATAATAATAAAATTTGGCTAACTATTCAAATCTCCCCTAACCATAGGACGACATGTACCAGACACTTTTCTTGCAAACAACTTATTTAAAAAATAAAATAATAATGTTATTATCATTATGCTCTTGTTTGAACTAACAACTTTATTAGATTTAATTTATGTTGTTCTACATAGATTGATACCTTAAAGGCAGAGAATTTATTCTAACAACTCGTCAAAGTTAAACAAATTTTGTGAACATATGTATTATGAATCTAACTTATATACAAACTAGCAAGTTAATTAATCTTAATTATGTCTCAATATTAATGGACTATTTATAGAAATTTTTTTAAATTCTATTTTTAATATATTTAAAAGAAAAATAGGTGCAGAGAAAATTGAGTGATTATTTTTGTCGTTTGTTTTGAAGAAGGATTTTGCTTAGTTGTAGGTAGTGGGCGGTTTGGTGAAGAATTGTCCATAGTCCTTCAGGCTTACATGTTGTTGCTAGTACAAGTAATTAGTTAAAACTAGTTAGATAAAGATTTTAAGTTTTCTAATTGCAAGAAAAGGTGGATTGAGTATATTGGTTAGGGTTTCTAGAAGAAAAAGAAATGGAGGAAGGAAAAAAATGGAGGTGGGGTGTGATTCTTGTTGTATATGGGCTTTGGTTCACCTTCCACTTCTCTCTTTTTTACTTTTCATTATTAGAGATAGACCATGTATATTTCCCAAGACTTGTGGCTTACGTTAATTTAAGCAAAAAAGTTAAAGAGATGGTAAGGTTGATTCACCTTTTTGTTCCTTTTCTTGCTACATATATATGATTATCTACCTCTTCTATATTATTTTTTTTAAAGTAATGTCAATATTTGTGTGACATTCTTTATATCTATATATTTAAAAGGAGATTGATTTTGGTAACATATAAAGGTAGACAAGGGCAAATATACAAAGCTTCATTGATCGACTGAACTCGAAATGACCTCTTAAACTATTGGGTCAAATGGTGGTATGGCGAGCCGTATTACAACCCAATGCATCAAAATAATCCAAACATTATGTAAATTTGAAACAACTTTTTTAAAATTAACTAATTAGCTCTCTCTTTTCTCAAGTCAAAACCAAAATGAAAAGGATGAGAGTCAGGTCACGTAGAGATTGGGATATCTCTTACTCCGTATTATTTAATTTGAATAAAATTTTGAGCGCAATCCATCATTTTCTCTTAATTTAATTTTTTACCACCACCACAAAACCTTATCTTTCTTCTCCTTGAAAACAACTATGATAACAACTTGTGCCTATAATTCACGATACTAAACCCCTAATCCTATCAACTTGTCCACTTGTGTAATTTCATGTGTGTGTTTTACCTACCTTTTGTCAACTTTTTTGCATTCCCTTGTGTCACGTCCAAAAAAAGAAAAAAGGCTGCCCACCTCTAAAATTATGATGTTGAACTATGGCACGGTTTTGGATTTTATTGCCACACGTACTTCTTCATTTTATCATATATCAAAGAAATAAAAAAACTTATAAGCTTATCCATTATCTTCTCCAAGATCTATGGCTTCCATCTTAATATTACTACCACCACTAAAGTGCTTAATATCAAACTCCATCCTTATCTTTATAGTCCAACACAAAGCTAAGGCAGAGATCGGATGAGGAATTTAGAATTTTAAATTTATCGTTTTTCTTCAAATAAATATCTTAATAATAACGAATTGAACTTGTATATACATATAGAAATCGAAGAAAAATTATTGAATTTATGGAATTCATAACTAATACCATAAATCCGTCCCTAGGTGGAGTTAAGTGTTTTGGAGGAGTTCAATCGAATAGATTATACGTGCAAATTGGCTAAAAAGAAAATTTTAGTCCAAGCATTTAATTGTCATGTTCCCACACACCTGCCAGTAAGGCCTAAGTAATTAATATGAAGCCCTAATTAGTATCCTTACTCTTTCCTCACAAATGGGAACCACATGCCAGTCTTGAGATATAATTGTCTATTTTATAGATGGAAGCAAAAGTTAATGAAAAATAAGATGGGAGTGACAAAATAGTGGCAGAGCTAAAAGGTTTTGTACAGATTCGATGTATAGTAATCTTACTTCAATTTTGTAAAGATAGAAAAATTATTTTCAAACATAACACGTTAAAATATATAAACTGTATACAAGAGAAATTATATTATTAGCGTATACAAGTTAAATTGATAATGAAAGGGAAATGGTTGGTAATGGGCAAAGTGATATTATGGGAACAATAAGGTGAAAGGCTCGTGGATATCATGTGCTTAGGTATAGAGAACAAGACTCGTGGGCCTGTCTTAAAACACCATTGTTTACCAACCTCTTTAGTGTCTATTTCTCTTCCCATGTGACTTCTTTGCATTTGTAATTTTTGGTCTTTGTCCACTGTCCCACATTTGGTGGATAAAGCTTTAGTAATTGCTTCCTCTTTATTATTTTTGTTCTTCTTGGAAATACTGTTTATAAATTATTGATAGAGACCACCTCCCTATTTGGGAAATCTAATAGTTGGTTGCTTTCCACAATAATATTAAACGAGTTTGAATAGGATAAAATCGTGCAAAGAATTTACGTAATTGATCCCAAATAGATAAAGCAAAAAACTATAACTATATAAGAGAAATCCAGGGAGACTTTAGTCCTTTGATTATAGCAGTAAAAAACAGTTGCTAGAAAGTTGTGTACCACCCAATCATAGTCACGAGTTTTGCATATGTTAACAAGGTTGAAAACAAAAATACAAATACAGTGCACCCAAACTTCAAACATTTCTCACAAGCTTTTAGGCAGTGAAACATAAACCATATTGACATACCCAACAGGAAAACCATACTTTTGGTTTTCGTGTTGGATAAAAACACACAGTAGTAAAGAGTCTCTTTCCAAGCAAAGGCATGGGGAGGTGTAAATGCATGATAAGGGACAGATTCATGCACCATAAGCAGAAAAGTTGGGGCAACAGGAACTCTAAAACTTGAGAAATGCCAAAAAATAGTCTGCTTATTTGTGGGGATAAAGAAGTACAGTACCAGGAAATAGCTGACAACGTTACGCAAAATAAGCAGGTATGCCCGCTCAATAATTCGCACATGGAACGTGCAATCAAATTAACGGTAGCAATATAAATTATTTGACCTGACCTACCTTTCTTTGTCCAATTCCTAACAGGATTAACTCAAAAGGCATCTGAGACAAAAGCCAACGCAGAGAAGAATAAGAAACCCTCCAAAAGTATGGGTATCAAATATAAACATATACTCCATAGTACAACCAGTTCCTTACTAATCCATTTTGTCGACACTGCATGCTTTTATTTGAGGGAAGTGTTAAAGCCATAAAAATAAGGTATGTTTTTTAACTAATGGGTAGGAGGTTCTGCATATGGAGGTAAGAATGCAATCTGTCGTCCTGGAATTTACTTCATCCTTTTCCGCACTTCATACCAGTAACTCAGTGCAACCACTGCAGCAGCCACAACGACTCCTACAGCACTCTGTGCTAAAATAGTACCATCCCTCACTGTAGCCTTGGATCCAGCACTTGGGGTAAACCCTAGCTCTGACAGTTTCTTGTGTGATATGGCGTAATCCCTAAAGAAGGCATCTTCATCCTACAATATTCAATAAATTTGACATTAATCGCTAAAGTTTGCATACCAGCCAGTAAAAAGATGGTTTGTACAGAGAAACAGCATCGGGCATGTGCAGAAACGCAGAAACGATTTCAAGGAAATGCATGTATGATTAATAATACGAACTATCAAGAAGTACAGAGACCTATAAACACGAAAGATCACATTGATACCTTCCGATTTTGCAGGGACTTGCCGGACAAATACAAATAGTCCAATTAGCCATTACACAACATATTTGCAAAATGCCCTGCCAATAATTCTGACACAAAAAGTACAAACAAAACTACCTTGAAATGAATAGACCAGATGTTTTCTAGGTCATACTTAATGTCGAAGGTCCCTTTGAGATTGAAAAAGTAGGACACAAATGTCGGTCTCAGTTAAGCTGTCAAACCTGTTCTATCCATACTATTTCCCACCCAATACAGCCTGCCAAGAACTTGACAACATCCTCCAACTTCCCATGTCTTGCAAAAGTGCTACTTCCAACTGTCGTTGATAGGCTTGAAGACCTTTTGTGTTCACATGTCCTTTTTTTTCTACTGCAACATCCTTTGATTTTCCATGCTAGCAAAAGATCCATTTCCAACTGTCATTAACGAGGCTGTCTGACCTTTTGTATCCGGATATGTTCTCTGGTTCTATTGCTTCTTTCATGCACACATACTAAACACTTTCAATTAACTTTCTATCTGCCCTAAACTACCCAAAACATATAAGCAACGTTGGTTTTCTATACCATGTTTTAACTTTCTATCTCCCCTAAACTAACCAAAACGTGTAAGCAATGTTGGTTTTCTATACCATGCTACTTTGTCCTCAGCATCATAGAAGGGAATTTTAAATGTACTTGGCTTCCTTAACCATAAAGGGTCGAAAAAAAAAACTTGGATTCTTGCTGTATGTGCATTTCTGAAACTTGTGTCAATTCCTTCATTTCTTTCCAATCTATGACAAAGCTATTGGGCTTGGAGTCTCGAGAATCTTCCTCCCGCTTTAAATAGGTATAGGAGAAAGTAAGGGTCCTCCAAACCTCTGCAATGATCCATATAGGCAATCTCACATTATTTCTTCAGGTTTCTACCTTTTTAAGTAAAGATAGATAATCTCATGTTTAATATATTTGGCTCCGTAATGCCCTTAGCTACGCGGAATCTCAAGTGTCGATACATAAGGCATTGCAAAGACCATAATATTATCTTTCTCAAATGCACTAACTAGGTCACGTAACTTGCATAATCCCATCCAGAGACCACCTGACACATGCTTCATGTGCATTGTCAGCATCTATTTCTACCCAAACATTACTATCTAGCCACAACCATTGAGGTTTGCTTGATTATTATTCCCTAAAGCTTGACAGCATTCATGGTGCAGTTTGATCTTTGAATCTCAAAGGCAAAATCTTTTCCAGATTTTCCCAGCACTGCTGCAATCGTTAAAAAATCTCTCTAGATTTCACCCAGACCTTCCAAAATCTGAATCTGGCAGTTCTTTTTTTTTCCGGAATGCTTCTTTTCTTCAAATCTCTTCATGTCAGCGTTACACAATCGGCCTCATTCATAGAAAATATCACCTTGTCTTGAGCTCTCTCTAGTGAAACCCAAAATTTTCAAAGTTTACCAACTTTTTGGACCTTCAAGTTCTACGATTTGGGGGTGGGGTGGAGGGTGGGGTTGAAACGAATCCCCTTTGCTGGAAAATTATACTGTGGAAATGAGGCAAAAATTATCTTCTTTGATTTTACATTACATAACAAACTAAGCTTGTATCGATCAATTAAAGGAACTCACGATCATACTATTCAACGATTTCAGCAACCAAAGAACAAAAGGAAAATAGAAAAGGAAGGTTCCAGACTGTGAATTATAAAATAGCTAATGAAATGAAAATAACACAACTCTTAATATAAGCTCTAATAGTAATTTCCTTGTTCTACGTATAGGCATTTTTCCGGGGTTCCAAATGTAATTTGACATACTTCCACATAGGTCCTCCATCTTATTTATATTCATAAAAGTTCTCCCCTCCTCAATAAGAACCTTGTCCTCAAGGTTTGAGTGGTTCAAATATTGTTTTGGGTCACAAGTTCAAACCTTAGATGTGACGCTCTAATAAAAAAAATTGAATTCCCTTGCATAAATTTCTAGCTGTGCCCCTGTCTAAAACCTTATTACTACTGTGATGTCTTAATCATTCTCATAAAAAAGACAGGAGCAGTCATCATTATTGGAACAGCACCCAAAACAAGAATGCAGGAAATCAAAATCCAGAACACACTTTCTAAACTAACACTTGGAGGTTATAATTGTGGAACAAAGACTAATGACTCAATATATGTTTAAATGATGCAGTCCCCTCTACAAATTGCAACAAGTCTCACAAATTAAAACTAGAAAACGTCCTTTTCATGATGCATTAATCTAATTATGAACGGATAGCAAACTCAAAATTGGCATAACTTGAAATAACTAAAATTTCGTTCATCCTTTAACTAACTTCTACCTTAGCGTACAGCTCAACATATTTTCTGAACTCTGGATCATCCAATAAAGCCATGTCTGTGGGAAGTTTCAGGAGGCCCTCACTTTCCCCCTTAAGCAGCTCCCTGGATTCAAAAAATAAGTAAATAATTAGTCAGCAACCTAGAAGATATACTTTTACTACTGCCATTCCTCAAAAAGAAAAAGGCTTTGGAGTCCATCTTAACGAAAAAGGTCATAATTATCCAACAACTAGCTTATATGCCCAGAGTGCTTACACAAAATATGAATTGTCAAATTTCAGTGGTTCCTTTGTCCATGGACCATCAAAGCCTGATCTCTCTGGATGTGCCCTTCCCTGCAGACAAAGTCAAATGAACTAATTGGCATGTACTCTGAATGAGTGTTTTGGCTTTCCTCAGTACAACATGTTGTTGTGGTTCTTAGTACAAGAGGAGAAGAACATAAAAATTAAATACTAATCCACAATTATGGGAAGAGAAGGCAACTTACCAGTGTATGACCCCCTGATAGTGCCACTATATCTTTATCAGACAAACCCATCCTATAAAATACGTCTTTAAGATGTGGCACACCTATCAGCAATCACAAAAGCATCAGAGAATCTCAACCTTCTACAAGTTATTTTGTCAAACAATTAACAGATCTAAAAGATTGAATCGTGTTAACACTGCAAACCGAAGAATGACTTGTACAGACTATGAGCAGACGGTGAACCTCTAAGCTCAAATAATGCTTTACCTAGATAACAACACTTTCTTTTCAACATCAAAAATTTCAAGAGCAACATCATTAAAAGCTGAGATAACTACAGTCGTCACAAGGTGATGGATGACAGCTAAATCAAGGCAGACTAATCATAGGAACTATGAATTGTTTTACCAGCTCATACTCAATAGCTCTACTTCAATCTTATCAACATAGCAGCAGTATTGTGGCATCTTCATATCTTCGACCCAATGATTAACCAAACAGCAATGCATTAAGACCTTCAATACTGGACTTGTTGGAGGGATGTTTTGCAGAGTCATTAAAATATTATTCTTATGCACACAAGTGTCAAATGAAAGAGAGTTTGTTTATAGACTGACAAACACTAGGTAAAAGAGGACTTATCAGTTAGGAATGCCGCCACCTTCAACTTTTTTTCCCTGATAAGATCAACAGAGAATAGAAGTTCCATATTTCAGGTTTAGCTAAATTCGAATTTGACATTGGAACTAATTAAGCACCACTGTAACGTCCATAACGAACTAAGCAATGTCATCCTTTCTGATCTTCTTTTGTACACTAGTATTACCCCTTTAGATATACCGATCAACTAGAAACCCCAACAATACGCTGATGTTTTATTTTGCCACTCGTCAATACCTTTCTTTAGGATACACTCCATGCCTTGTCTAGTTCAACTTCCAATTAAAAATGGTTCTGGATTTTAATATGTTGTCTGATCTGAAGGTTTCGGGATAGCCAGCATGATTTACTAATATAAATATCCTAGTAGCAGGTATATGCATGCTAATTAGTAGGTATGTCATATTCCCAATGGGGAAAAAGATTTTCAGCCAATATGATAACATATACAGAGAAGAAAATCAGTTTGTGAAACCTTGTTTAGCATCTGGTAACCGCCCTTCCTTTGGAGAAACACTGGAATCCTGCGGAAAATACAGAGGAATAAAAGCATTAGCACTTCAATATTAAGTGGTTGTAAAGAAGTAACAAAAGGTAAAAGCTTTCTTACCTTCCTACCAGGGACAAAATCAATAGTCGGACCACCAGTGACCTCGACTGCAACAACACCTGCAAGCTAAGCATGGAACAAATATTTGATAAGAACTCAGCTTCCCTCGACTGTGTGCATTAAAAGATCTTTATAATACACAGCACCAACACTTGAAATGTAGCAAACCATAATAAATCTCAGCTATTAAGTAAAGGATCTAGGATCCCCTTTCTGGATAATATCATTGCTACATGTCTAACCAAGAAAGAAAAAAACAACGCTTGCACAAATGAAAGGTGCATTTTCATCATTCCATATGAATTTGACTTTCATGAGCCATGTCAGCAAAACATCACCTGTTGGGTGAGACCGTCATTTATATGTTATAACTTATAATCACTCGGTGGATTATCATGCCCAACTGCAGGGGAAGCAACATTGTTAAACAGACTGCTTCACATTCAATTTCATTCATTCTTTCTCCACATATTGGATAGATTGAAGGTATGCAAGATCTGTATCCTTTGTAGCGTGGAGGGATTATGGCCTAACTAAGCAAGGATTCCATTTAATCTAATTAAGTAACTTCTGTATAGGAAGAGAATTATCTAGACACAAAATTTTCCAATAGACCTTATTTGATCTAAAACTTACAAGAAGTACATTCCTCCGTATAAAACTGATCTACAAAATTGGAGAATCCCTCACTCTTCATCAGATGAGCCACTCATTCACTTAAAGAGATGATCAAGTTGATGATCATCCTTTCTAAGCAATATGAAAGCAAAGAAAAGTATTTCTAGAAATTAAACAATGGACCACCTGGTATAGATCTGCATATGTAATCTTTGGATGTTTAGACTTCACTGCTTCTGAAAGGAGAAATGTAACATGTTAAAAAAGTAATGATAATGTCATTCACAATTTTAAAGAGGAGTCTATAAAATAGTGCTTTCTGGTGGACACTTGCACAATTTAACATTCAAGTCTGTGACAATGCATGACATTCCATTTAAGGAAGGGAACGGGATCCATTTTTTAGCATTTATAATAGTTAAACTCAAATATTTGATTGCTTTTCACTAGGGATAATTTCAGTGTGACCGCCTGAAGCACATCATGTTATCCATAAGGCAGTAACAACGCCTAGATTCCCATCAGTGCTTGTAGGGGTGGTGCGACCATCCAATTCCCATCTTTAAACTCTAGCTAATCAATTTAAACAATTGTACCTATTCAACATTGCTCCCCTTGTCGCGTAAATACGAAGTCTAATAGTTCAAATTCTATGGCTATAATAGGAAGATATATCAGCAGTCTTATTTGCAACACTGAGTTCTGATCATTTCTCACCTTGCTAAACTTCTTTTGAATTATACAATCTATAGCTATCCTAAGTGTAAATTCCATAAATCAAAGAGTAACTCTACTGGTACAGTTTAAACGCAAACGATTTCAAAGCGCCAGATAGATGAAATTGCAAGCATATACAGCTAATACATTAGCCAACCGGATAATGCTTAAATCAACAAAACATGAGCGACAAGACTATGAAAACACCGCGAATGAAGCTGAATAATCAAAATCCAGCAGAATCGAAGGGAAAAAAATGTTACCGCAAAACTCAAGAGCGATTTTCAAGCCATTATTAGCACCATGAGTGTACTCTTCCTCATTTCTGATAGAACCATTCGGTCCACCAGTCTTTGATTTAGCATCATACGTTCCTGCATCGTGCCATCTGCCACAGAAACATAAATTAATAAACGTATACATAAAACATACATGATACATATGTGTGGAGAGTGAAAGAAGATTACGCTAAACGAAGCATGATCGGAGCACAGTTCTTGTTGGAGATGAGAGCGCGGAGGTCTCGACGAGCTTTCTCGATTTCTTTGATGTATTCGGTGTCGACGATTGGTTTCGCCATTGGAGGACCGATCAACGAAGAACGTGAATAAGGATAAGATTTTTAGCAAAACTAGTAATGGAAACACTCCCGGCTTTGTATTTGAGGCTTCAATTGGTTGTTGGAACTTGTAGCTGAAAGAGGCGGGTCAAACAAGCTTAGCCCATTTGGAATATCCTTTTTTTTTAATCTTTTTCTTTTATGGAATAAAAACTATTGCCATATTATGTCACTATTTATTACTCCAAAAATCAGTTCGATTTTATTGAATTCATCAACTTGTTCTATTATACTACTAATTAGATAAATAAAAATATATGGTAGATAAGGAAAGGAGACTATAAAATATGTCTCATTTAATTTTTAATCGTTCAAAAATAATTTCTTTATCAAATATTAGATAAATATATTATCGTAAATTTTTAATTTTCGTCATTTCTAACTCACAAATAATACGTTATTCCTCTTACTCGAGAAGTCTTTCGAAAGATTATTACAATTATATTGGTAGAGCATTATGTACTCATTCTACTAGATTGATTACTATGTTACCTTTTATTTTAACTCTTATGTTAAAAAAGAAATTTTTTTCCAACCGTCCAATAAAACCCACAACAAAAAGAACTATGATCCCTTAGACTCGGTCACTCGTACACAGTACACACCCGCACCGGCCACAAACATTTACGACTAGGCGATCTTTCAAGCTGCACCTCTGTCCTTCATGGGGGAACAAATTCTACACCGAAGCCTTTCTGGCCTCTAAAACAAGATATAGATGAGCAACAACCAAAAAGAACATTTTAATTGAACAAGGTTGTTATGTACTAATGTACAAACAATTTCAGAGATTATTCCAGCGCAACTGAAAAAGAAATATTTATGTTCACTCCTCAAACAACTATAATGAAAAGAAGAATACTGAATCGAAAACAGAAGAAAAGAACAAGTTTTCTAGCATGGAACTTGAAATTAGATCATGAAGCAGTTCGCCATTGCAGCTCGACTTGAAGGCGACCGTTCTTTGAATCAATGAGGTGGTACTTCTCGTTGATCCTTTTGTTGCTGACAACATCGGAAAGATTTATATCAACATAACCCAATGTCTCCTGCATTAAGATGAAAGTATATAAACAACTAACTCATAGATAAAGCAATATTTTACACAAGCCAAGATCGTGGAAAGAAAAACACTTTCATCCCATCATCTTTCTTGGAAAACATCAAGAACTAACAAGTTACAGAACCTCCTAACGAGCAAAATTAGCATTTTATATTATACTGCAAGAATGCATGCTTTTTTATCTTAACATGCGTTCATGTAGAGTAGATCAGTAGATGACAAACATCATTCACCTTTTGAAGCAAAAGTTAGAAAAGACCATTGCAATTCCCAATTATGGGTTGTCGTTACTATTGACTGCAGTGCACTTCAACAGCATATTCAAAAAGGTAATCTCAAGTTTCCAGAGAAATACAAATTGCACCCCTCCTTGTTCCTCCCTTGGGCCTTAAGGTATACAAATAACAGGAAATGCAACATGTGTACCTTAGGATGCAATAGGCCAATCCTTGTAGAGGTGCTGACAACTTCCACGTGCACCCTATCATTCACAGGAGGCTCCTCCAACACAAAAGTAAACTCCTCTTCCCATCTTGGATCTCTGTTCTTCTTGACTTGCTGTAATCAAGGTGGATAAAATCATGTTAAATGAAATGTGAGCAAGATTAGACATAATATAGATCTATGCAGGAAATTCTTGCATTTGCAAACTCCAACTAAATATCTACTGCAGATTCAGAGAAGTTAAATAAACAGAGTTTTGAGTCCTCTGCAGGTCTTATTTACTAAACACATCTAAGTATTTATTATCAATTTCAATACTTCCATCCAAACATATAAAAACTCATTTCTTAAATCAGCTTTAACAACTTAAATGTGCTTTTAACACGTGAAAATCATCAGTTGCTTTAAATCAACTAAGGCTCTTAGAAATGCCACCACTATCCCGGTTTAGGTGGCATATCTGAAAGGCACAAGTGTAGAATTACTGTTTCGATAGATTATCACATCAAGGTACTCAATTCCAGTTCTTTAGGAAGTGGTCAAATTATCTAGTAATATGATAAGGAGGAAGTGAATACTAGAGAACATGGATACCCCGAGGCTAGCAAGAAGCCTAAACACTTGCAAGGTTCAGATGTGAGGTTGAAAGGTTCAACATAAGTGAGAAAGACTCATATATATCACACCAATTTGTATCACTACCAGCCAACAAGCAACCAATGAAAGGCTAGAAAAAAGAAGCAACTTTGTACCTTGGTTTTTCTCTCCTCCCCTCTAAAAAGAATCTTGACATATGGATTAGTATGGTGCTTTCCTTCAACATCTTGAGCTTCGTGGACAATAATCATAAGGACGCCTCCCCCTGGTGGCGTTCCTTCTGGAACCTTGTGTGCTGCATCATTCTCTTCAATATTGTTTGGCAACTCATCCTCCTTAAATGGTTTGTATGTTAATTCCACCATGATCTGACCACGGTCCTTACAATTTTGATCATCATTCGCATCCATATTCTTTAGGAGCTTCAGTGTCATAGTTTTTGTTTCATCAGGAGTCAAATCTTTCAGTGGAATAACATTCATGCCCATCTTGTCATGTTTGCCAATCTGAATAAAGAAAGGGGTGAAGTTTGAGACAGCACAAAGAAGGAACGAAAAAAGTGAATGTGTCTCGTGGAACTAGAAAGTTTACCTGCTCCCAATCATAAACAGAGAGCTCCAATGCTTGTGATTCTGGATCTTTAACAACCATATTAAATTCCTCATTCCACTCTGGATTTAAATTCTTATGCTTTACAGGGGTTTTCTTTGAAGGAAGTTTCGACTCAGTGAGCTTAAGTTTTACGTAAGGATCAGATGCACCCAATAAATCTTTCTTTCTCAGATTCATTGCCCTTAGAATCTTCACATGCAGGACCCCAACAGGTCTTTTCATTGCTCTACATGTTCGGAAAGTGAAAATAAAGTTATTCAATTAACTGAAAGGGGTGGCAAAACCTTGGAGAATATGTAACCAGAAATCTACAAGTTAAGAAGGCATACTTGGATGGATCCAATATCTGCACTTCTAGAGTTTTAGGCCAAAGATACATGTTAGCAACTTGATCTTTAATGGTCTCCTGCGAAAAGAGTTCCCCCAATATTAATATTAGATCCTTTGGTCATGGCTACAACAGAAGTGGTATCCCCTGCACATGCACTTATAGCAGTTTCTTTGTGTCATTAAACACAAACCTGTATACTCAAAATTTTGATTAGAAATTCCTAGTATTCTTAACCTTAAAAGGTTAAGCAACAGATATGCTTACAGACATCAGTAAAATACAGCAAAAATCTCAAAAAGGATCCAGGCTGTTTATTCCAAAATAGAGCAAATGAGAGGCATAAATTATTTCAAAATGAAATAGAAGACAATGGACATTAGAAACTATCGTACCTGGACAAACCTGTACAAGCCAGGGATGGACATAAGATCAGCCCCAAAAAGCTTCAATCCAAAGTCGACATGTGGCTGCAAGCCAATAAGAATGTACTAAGATGATCTTTTTGTTTCATTTTTGGCTTAGAGAAAGTTAAAAAGAAGATGCAGAATCTTTACTAGACAGCATAGAATCCTTGTAAGATAGGACAAGGACATACGTCTTTGCCTTCCGAACCATAAATATTGCTTCAGCACAGCCTTTGTGCTGACATTAATACACTGTTACCTTTCTCAAAAAATAAGATTCTACTAAGATGAATGTCAACAAATGAATGTGTCTTAATAAATTGAGGGAGTCCATAAATATATTATAGAGTTTAATTTTGGTGCACTGTCAGTACCAAATTTTTACACCATCAGGTAATATTGACTTGCTACTTCAGGTTACCAAGTAGTATTTTTTTATAATATTTATTTATTTATATTTAAAAAAATAAAACACAATTGTATTTTTATATCTATGCTCAAAGCCAACCTTTTTATATATATATTTTAATTTTGTTTATTGATTCTAGAATTTATTGGTATTCTTTTCACAAAATTAAGCATTTTCTGAAGTGTTTGTTTGATTTTTCTATTATTGTTTTCATAGAAGACGAAAAATCTCTTGAACAACTCCCTACATTTTTCATCGCTTTCAAGTCTTCTTTTTGATTACATATTTTATGAGCATTATTATTATTATTATTATTATAAATATGGATGTCATAAATTAAGTTTTTTTTAAATAAAATGAAAGATAAATAGAATAATTTAAGAAAAACAAAAGGAATTAAAATAAAAAGAAAAGACAAGATTTGTAACATCGTCATTTTACCAGTGGCATATCATACCTACGAGAAAGAGAGAGTATAATTTGGATTCAAATTAAGAAAGGAAAAAATCTAAAAATTAGGAAGGAATTTGGATTATAGTATAATTAGGATTTAGATTACCTTTAATGTTTTTCTAAATTATATTCTTTTCAAAAAGTATAAATATTACTTCAAAAATTATGGTAATTATTTTTAAAGTTACTTGATGGTGTAGAAAATCTTGTACACTAACGGTGCATATAATTTAAACTCTTATATTAATTGGTCTGTCGTTATCAAAAAAAAATAATTCAAATATATTATATTAATGCAAGACCAAAGAGGTGGTACGATATTCAGGATATCTAGAGCAGCTTCCCCCTATCAGCATATTTAGAATCATCTTAATTCTAATCAATGCCTAGATTACTCCCCTGCCCAATGACATATGTACATTCAACCCAGAAACATGCCGTTCTCCCAGTCTTAACAGTAGGGACAACAATGAAGGCTGTAGGCATGTGCTATCATCTCTCATGCATCGGCATTGTTACGGAGCCATTTGGATAAACTAACTTCTATCTAAGCTACAATTCTGCCCCAGGAAGCATGGCTGCGTGCAACATTACTGTCGCAGGAGAAATGCCAACATGGCGTGGTAAATTATAGAGAGGCTATTTTAGCCAACTATATGAGTAGGTATGCCTGAGAGATCATGTGTAGGGATGGCAATGGGGCAATGGGGCGGGGGCGGGTTGCGAGTTTAAAAAAACCAAATAGGAATTCGAAGAAAATTAAATATTTGTAATTAGTAAAAATCAACGATATAAACTTTTTATATTAAACATTGACCTTAATTTTATTTTTTTTCTAAAATTTAAATTTTACATGTCCGTTAAATTATTAGTTGTTAAAATGTTAATTAGAAACTTTTAATTAACAATTAAGAAACAATTGTTGAAATGTCAACTAATAATAGTTAATTAGTGAAAACTTAAAAAAGTTATGAATTTTAATTTTTCATATTAAATTCAATTAAAATTAAAAGAACTGAAAAATTTAAGCGGGGCGGGTTGAAAATGGAAAAAGTCACCATGCGGGGCGGGGCGGGGCGGGGCGGTTTAAAAAAATTGCAGGTTGAACTCAACCCGCCCCGCACCCATCCCTAATCATGTGGATACTGGACTTCAGAAGGGAAATACAAGATTAAACTTGGGAGCGAGATGAGGCTGAGGAATTTCTTAGCAAATATATCAATAGGAGAAGATGGCATGGCCAAGACAACATAGGAGGTCACAGGAAAAGTCAGTCAGGGGGGTCAAATAGGTTTAACTGGAGATATGGAAAGGGACTGTTCAACAGAAAATAAAAAGGAAAGAGGTAGTGCAAAGGAATTTATGAAGTACCAAGGTACTGCAGAAGTAGCTGATTTCACTTGGTATGCAACACGGGATTCAATTTTAACGGAGGACCAAACAGTATGAGTTGGAGTTAGTCGTGAAAGGAATATGGAGAAGACAAACACCACCTCATGTTGCACTGCAGCTTTTCATCTATGTTACGCACACTAATATTCTCCTTGTTTGACATTCCGTGGGAGCTACCAAGATCAGGCGATAAAGCAATGTTGTGCTGGAAAAGATCAGGAAAGAGAAAACGGCTTGGAGAACAGTTTCTTAAAACAGTATCATTATACTCATATCTCTGTGGCACTATTTGGAATAAAAGATATAGGAGACTAATCCATAATAGTGAGACGGATGAAAAAATATAGAAAGATCCATTATGCTTTACCAATGTTCATGTAAAGCAAGAACTTCTTTTTTGCCCCCACCCCCCCACACCGCTGGCATGATTAACTGCCACCTCCTTTGGTGACTCAAATTTCAGGCTTATCGTGAGAGATGGAGGGTTTTTTTATAACACAAGGCAAAACCTCCCTTGTAAATGACTGGTCCACACCCACATACTATTCTTTACCAGCTTCGAAACCATCAAATATGTTTCAAGCATCTCCAAGTCTATCTATAACAATTGTTATGTCATATCAGAGCTTCTGCTAAAGAAAGTGGTGATCCTCTTGATTAATCAAAGACGGGGAACATGCCAGCGATATAACCACATAATCACACCAGGAAACAAGACACAATAGTTTTGCTTTACAAAAAATTCCTCCGTTTATTTCTTTTCCCCCACATGTATACCTACTAAAAAGAGTCCAAGATGCATAACCTACCTTTTCCATGAGGGACACAAAGATATTGGCAAAACATGGAAAGCTTGGAACCAGAGGCTTCAGAGTAATACGTGGAGCTGCAAAAACCTGCAAGTCCACAACCTGAAATATCCACTCGAGCAATTAAATTTTGGCTTTTGTTGGCATGCTGTTGTGTCAAAATCTCATCAAAATGTAAACCATGTGGAAAAATGCAAAACCTGAACAGTTGCTTTCAATCCGAATGCTTTGACCGCAACAGTGACATTAGGATTTCCAGCCCACTTCACTGATGGTTCCATGATCAATTCTTTTTCTTCAGTAACATAGACCTTCATCCCTACCAAATAGAAGCATTGGATGAATTTAAGCAAAAATCAACCACAAAATAGCTTATTTATAAACCATCATAATCAAGATATATAATTGGAAATCTATTGCATCCAAGTTTGACATACTCCACAAATCGAAAGCATATGGGAATGAGAAAGAAGATAAGAGTGTCAAAGATAACATGATCAGGTATACCAATTAAAAAAGTATGAGAAAAATGTAGGAAACATTCTGAAAAACTTAGAGGAAGGATACTTCATTTACCTGTTTAACAAGGAAGACTAGAGCAAATGCCATGAAACAAATAAGAGGAATGTCCCACAAAAAGTTAGTGGATACAAAGACCCCCCAAAACACCTTTACAGCCAATCTATACTTATGCTAGTTGTAACATCATTGTCTACCACTATCTGCTTACACCAAAAGAAATATAAAGCTAGACAATCTTGTTTCAATCTCTGAATGCTCCTCTGCTTCCCTGCAAAACACCTCTGATTTCTTTCTAGCCATACTGTCCACCAAATGCAAGGTGGGACAATCTTCCATCTCTCCTCCTTTCTATCTGCATTACCATCCCTTTTCCAGCTTTTCCGAACATCTTTAATCCTCCTTGGTCTGACCCAAGTGATTTTCCTCTTATTGATGAACATCTGCCACAGCTGCTCAGTCCATGTACAATACTCTTAAGCCTTGGATTGCAATGTACATCGCTTTGAGCGTACTACGAAATGTGTTACAATGGAAATAACCATGATGAAAATAACAAAATGAGGTCCTCCATGAGTATGGTTCGGAGTGGGTTCAGAGTGGATTAAATCGTTTAGAGGCAATTAAATATTAGAACTAACAATGAATTAAGAGGCATTTGACCAAAGAAATAGCAGGCTAGTGTGATCACCGAATCCAACTTAGTAAAACCATATCTCAGGGCGTGACCAATATCAACTACAACACTACAAGCCTGCTACGCCAATAATACCTATGCTTGAAAAAACAAACACGCAATTACACCTCCCAGCAACTTATGGCATAGAGAGCATTCACCATCATGTTAAGTGAAGTCCATTAAAATAAGATGATCATGGAAATTAAGGTGAATGAGTTCAACAAATTTGTAACATCAATTTTTATTTCTCAATCAACGAGAGGTAGCTTACAAAAAGCAAATCCTTGAAAGTTCAAACCCTCACTTTTTCCCCTCTAACCTGCAAGCTGCCTAACTATTTGATTGTGAGTTTGTTATCCTTTTATTGAAGGTAGATGCTATATAGCAACAACAACATACCTAGTGTAATCGAAGATAGAGCGTACGCAGACCTTACCCCTATTTCATAGAGTAGAGAGCTTGTTTCCGATAGACCCTCAGCTTAAATAAATTGCAAAAAAGTTTTTAGAAGGGATACAGATATGGGAGAAATAACAACATCATAATGTGAAATGGAGAGCATTACACAACAAAAATCCCCCAAAAAGCCAATAACAACAACAATGTAATGCAATAATCTGAGCACAAAAAAATCAGTAATAACCAAAATCAATGATCAAGAAACTATGAGAATAGTACTAATACTACTAGTAAGAAGGAAGGTCCACATATGTCCACCAACTCTATCCCACAGGGAACCGAGAGAATAACCAATTATCAACTAACATTCTACCCTAATCGCGACCACGCAGCTCTCCTATCTAAGGTCATGTCCTTGGTAAAATCAAGATGCGACATATGTTGTCTAATCACTTTCCCTGATACTTCTTCGGCCTGCCTCTACCTCTCTTGACGTCATCCACTACCAATCACTCACACCTCCTTACTATAACATCTACATTTCTCCTCTTCACATGCCCAAACCATTTGAATCTTGCTTCCCTCATCTTGTCCAGCAGAGAAACCATTCCTACCTTGTCCCCGATATCTTCATTCCAAGTGTTATCTCTTCTAATATTCCCACACATCTGTCTCATATCTGCGACTTCCATCTTTTGAACATGAAAGTTCTTAATTGGCCAACACTAAGCTGCATACGACATTGTCGGTCTAGCCACCACTTGTAAAGCTAAAGGTAGATGCTATATTAATCCAAATACTATGGGGCTTCCCAGTGTTGCAGTCAACTTCATCCACGCTGTACTAGAAAGTAATTATAAGTGTCAAAATGACAATAACTTTTCACTGAATTTCAACAAATAAATGGATCAACAACAAAGTGACACACGACAGTCTGAATGAGAGAGAATAATCAGTTAATCAAATTCTCTCCAAAGACAAGTATATGTCATTTTAGGCAAATGATAACTTATGCTACGTACTATTTTCCTAATAATCTCGGCGCCATGTAAGCATAAAAAAAGAATAAATAAAATTTGTCAATCACCATAGAAAATGACTAACCCTGGAATGTTGGAGGTAAGGACCCCAAAGTTAGTGTTTCAAATTCAACAGAATCAATTTTATACTTTGGTATTTGTTCAGCAATAATTGGTGTCGCAATATCTTTTGCAGTCCTGCAAATTGCCTGTTTAAAAATAGTTGAGTCCTAGTTAGTTTATTTTACTTTAACAAATATATAGAGGAGATAGATAATCCAGAATTTTGTTCAGACATGAAAGTACCTTGTCCAGGTAAGGCCACATATACTCAATGAATTTGTTGAGCCAGTCCACCTTAAGTTTAAAAAATACGAAGAAAATTAAACTATATTCACTGATGAGCTACTTTAAATGCGGGTTTAAGGTCTCAATATTCATACACGATCATAATCAGGACATTTGACCCAAAGAGGAATTTCAGACAGCAACTGCTGCAAGCTTTTAGAATCTCGCTCAACCAATGGACGAATAACAGGGTCCTGATAGTTAGAAGAAATACTTTAGCCGCCACAAACAAAAATACTTATTGGGTACAACTAAAAATAAATAGCTGTTAGTATACACGAAAAAAATGAAATACATTGAAGAATAAGTGAAACTGTGTAAATGACACAGATGCAACCAAGTAGTCATAATCTCCTTTTTTTTTTTAATGGTAGGTAAGTCATGTCATTTACAGTTACATTTTTAAGCATCACATTAAAATTTTGCCAGATTGACTACTAAAATTGTGCAATTTTGAAAATTGTATAGAATAAGATTAATATACTAATGAAATGGTACCAAATATTTTGAGGCATGGCCATCCACGGGACAAGATCATTTCATCTTGATGGGGTAGCGTTTTCAGTGATTGGACAGTAAGCAGACAGTCCAAAAAGCAAAAAGTAAAGACATGACTCCAAGAGAAAGTACTTGCCAAGAAGATGATACTCGACAAAGAAAAATCAATTTGCTCTTTATAGCTTGCTATTGGATATTTAGGACATTCATAGGACTGTATATAAGCACCGCCCCTGAGATTCTTTTGATAAATACCTTAATTTTATTAGGTATAGCTTAACGAGATATAATCTTAACAAAAGGAAACTAAGAGAATTTTTTCTTCGCAAAATGTTTCACCTATTCGTTTCTATTTTTTTCCTATATATTTACTTCCTCACTTGGATTTTTGGTTTTGGGGTGGGGGATGTTGATGATCCTGAACTTCTTGAAAGAGGTAAAACTCTTTATTGGAGAATCTCAAAAATAGAAAGAACTTATACAAAGAAGGATAGGAGTATAAATTACTCATTCATGTTTCACTTTACCAATGACCTGACAGAGCAATTGCCAACTTAACATGCTTGATGATTCTGTGAAACTTATGCTTCATTTACAAACCTCAAAAAGTTTCAGCAAGTAGAAATCAAATTGCCTACAATCATAACGCTGAAATTACAAAATCTTTTGGAAGTATATACTTCCTATTCGTCAAAAAACAAACAAAAAAAATACAAAAGTGATAATTAAAATTTTTTCCTGAAAGCGTATAACCTTTGGGGAGATCCCAAAACACTATCTTATAGTTACGACATGATCGAAAGATGTGTGATTTGGTAACAAACCAACCACTGTCACATTTTACAGACCCATGTCAAGTTTTTGTGTTCTCCTCATTGAATTGTGTGAACGTCTCTATCTAAAAATTAAAGATATGGAAGAGGCACATGTCTAACTTAACTAATAATAATGTGTTCGAGGTATCCCCTCACATTCAGACTCTCTTTTCCATGGGAGAAAATCCAAATCATGAACCCTAGATCATTGTCTACTCTTAACATAATATTGAGTTGTGTGATTGCCACATCTAAAAGATTGAACTATTGAAGAGGACAATTGTTGATTTACTTAATTATGTCTTCAACGAGCCTCCTAATGTGAAGGCTTGATTCTTTCATTGGTCAAACGTGTGGAATTTTTCTTTTATGAAGGGTAGACAGTTATATTTGAATCAAAGACCTTTGCTGCTCTGGTAGCATGTTGAATTGTGTGACAACTCGTTAAGAAACTCAATCCAAAAATATCATAATCAAGTAGATGAATCAAACAGCCAATGAGTATTGGCCAACCCATCTAATAAAAAGGTCTCAAGAAAAACATAAATTAGTCCGGTGCATTTGACAGGCTAACTTTAGGTTCACCTATTTTCTTACAACTTTGGAAAACCTATTGTTAGGCTGTAATATTTGTGCAAGCACTTGTTTGGACGCAAGGTTCCCCTGATATTTGCTCGAATTCAATTGAAACATATTGTTCCTAGTAAGTCAAGTTTTACTTAACAAATAAGACTAAAGTAAACAGTGATCCATATAACAAAACACTAATGCTGATCAGTAAAGCATGCAGGTATGCTTCTGAGAAGAAATCAGAATCTTTAGAGTAAAAATAGACTTAGTCAGTTCAAGTTTTTCTCACTTGATATATAGTTAGACTAAATAGGTGCTACAGATACATAGATATCTCACAAATTTTTTCAAATCGTTCTAGTTAGACATTGCTATTCTCAGTTAATGATTGCAACAAATGCATATAACATCTATGTCTACTCATATCCATGTGAATCTATTACTTCCAAATTGTACTACTTTATTTCCTGCAAAGACAACAATATCTGATCTTTATAAAAACATTTAAGTACAGTGTATGTGTTGTCTTCTAAATTTCCAATTTTAAAAAAATAAAATTGTCCTTTTTACAACTCTACATTTATAAATCTAAAATATGTCTTTTTTAAAATGAAAATTTTCAGTACACCAAATTAGGGTTATTAGACAGTGACCACTTTGAACTTCTAAAAAAAATTTTACTGCTATTAAGGCCCCCTATGAGTCAGGAACAACAGTGACCCAGCATACCCCCTTCCTTTCATATTAATTAGAGAACATTTTCAACACTTTAATTTATTCATACGCTAGGCTACAACTGAGACATCCAATTTAGCAGTGATACGCTTAGTGCATTAAAAACCGAACCAAACAACTAAACCCAGAAGTTCAAAAGGGAAAATGTGTTGCCTCCAGTAAATTAGGTCAACTGTGGTTTGACATAGACAACTACACTAGACCAAGTCCCTACAACAGCAGAAAATTGTGTGCAACTATTCCTATCCGCATACCATTTCCAATTAACTCGAATCCCAATAATTAACTTGAATTCTTTCTCTCCCTAAGTTTTCCTTCAACCGTTAACCCACAAAATCAAGCAACTCATTTACTTTCCTCATTCTCCGATCGGACCGACGCAAATAATAACGGAAACACACAGATAACACAGTAAAAAAAATAGAGAAATTACTAATCCAAATACAGCATAAACCCATGGCAATTGAAACAAAGACAAAAACAACAGAACAAAAGAATGCAACACCTTCACATCACAAGGCTGGAAATAGATGAAGAGATAGTAACCGATCGTCAAGCCACATGAAATCCCAACTCCAAATCCACAGAAACCCAAAATCGTACTCACGAAGCCCATCTCGAAAAACCTCTACTCTCTCACCCTCCAAACTCAAGAAAAGCACATTTGTAAATCTGATATTCCCTCTCTCTTAATTCTTAACCATATAGGCCAACGACATTATTATGGTCAGAACAAGCTATTCGACTTCGAAGGGGAATGACAAATATATCCTCGAATGATCTAGTTCTTTTGGCACATTCAATGCCTTGGAAAGCGTGTCCTTTCAAGTCTTTTTAGGTATTTAAGATATTAGATAATTTGGACAAGCGTAGCGCAAAGGACGCTCTGGGTTAACAGAATAGCGTCTAAATTAACTGACTCATTAGCGGCGTAAGAAGGAAAAAATGACACGTTAAACTTGTCTTTTTTGAAATGCAAGCGATAGGTGATACATACTATGCGTTATTTTTTTCTTTTTTTAATCAACCGTTTGAGTTGCCGACGTTATTAGCAGGACGGCGGGCCCCACTAGTAAAAGGCATATAAATTTCATTAGTATGGTCAATTTTGTTTGGTTGGCCGCGTCCTCTTCTTTTGTCTATTAAAATTCTTTGTAGTTAGTGCTAATATAATATTTAAATATTTAAATATATATAGATAATTATAAAGTTTGATTTTATTTTATGAAAAAATTATATATTATTTCATTTCGAGTATTTATATCAATAAATTCAGTGCAAGAATATCAACTTTATTTGTGTCTAATTGGGTGTAATTTTAGCATTTCATTTTTTAGTATCATGTTCAAACTCATTCTTCTAAATTTCTGTTTTAATATCTTTTTGTCGTTTCTCCCTTAACCTGCCTCCTCCCACTCCTTTTTTAAAATTTTTTTTAAAAAAAAAAAAGGTGAAGAACTCTGAACTAAAATGAATAATTGTTATAGTAGAATCTTCTCTTTTTTTATAAATCGAACATAGATACACGATCCAAATCATTTTTTTTTTATAACCAAAACAAATAACCATACCAAATGCAGACAGTGAAATAAATAATTCATTGTTAGGAATTCAATTAAAAAATTATAGATGCTATTAGTTTTTCTCTTTAATATTAAATAAGTTTTTAAAAAGTGAAAAATTCTTTTATCAACCAATTTATTGACTTATCTTCATATGATTTTGCACCAACTTTGAAGAAGAAGGTGAGGAATCCATAACATTAATATTTTTACTGCTTTCTTTTTTATCTTGATTTTGATATAGTTGACTGTGGAGATAATTTTTCTTTCTCTCGGATCTTAAAAGAATTTATTCATACTCATTTTGTCATTTTCACTCTTTAATACTTATTTGTATCTTTACTTTATTATTATTAGTTTTTTAATATCCGGAGTTCATCATCCAGAATAGTCACGGTATCGACGATAATGTCACACATCTTATTCGGGTAACATGGACTAAATGGAGGCTAGCCTTTGGAATATTGTGTGACAAGAAGATATCAATTAAACTCAACGGTAAGTTTTACAGAATGATGGTTAGACCATCTTTGTTGTGTGGGTGGAGTGTTAGCTAATAAAAAATGCACATGTTCGGAAAATGCATGTCGCAGAGATGAGGATATTAAGATGGATATATGGTCATGCCAGGAGTGATAAAATTAGAAGTAAGATCATTCGAAAAAAGCTAGAGGTGGCCCTTGTGGCCGATAAGATAAGGGAAGCGAGACTGCAATGGTTTGGACATGTGTAGAGAAGGAGTACCGATGTTCCTATTAGGAGGTGCGAGAGGTTGGTTTTGGGAGCAACACAGAGGGGTAGAGGTAGACCGAAGAAGTACTGGAGAGAGGTGATCAGACAAGATATGACGAAACTTGATCTCGCCGAGGACATGACCTTAGATAGAAAGGAGTGGAGGTCAACAATTAGAGTAATATGTTAATTAGTTGGTAGGGTTAGGTGGATGTCTGGCCTTGAAGTATAGTATGGTAGCAGGAATAGTCATGTTATGTTATGTGTTGTCATTATCTGTCGTATATGTGGGATTTACATACTGTTATGTGTTTTTCGTTATTAATCACTCTGTCTGTTCCCTTTCTTTTTTGTCATATCTAGTTTATTCTGCTTGTGGATTTTTGAGACGAGCGTTCCCAGGAAACAACTTATCTACTTCTATGAGGTAGTTGTAAGGTCTGCATACATTATACCTCCTCAGGCCCCACTTGTAAGATTCCATAGGGTATGTTGTTGTTGTTTGAAATTTTTTTAAGCATGATGAATTTTTTTTTTCTCTTTGAAATAATGCAACTTAAAATAAAATAAATTATTTCAAACTTTACTCTAAATCAAATTGTAAACAAGAGATCAACATTCAAGTGTAATCATAAACTCAATTTTCAGTGTCAATTTTGAGTAAGAGATAAGGAGGGAAAACACGAAATAAATAAATAAATATTGAAAAGAAACTGTCCACGTCGAATTATGAATTATCATAATAGTGATTTTAAAGATGGATAGATATTTAGAAATATTAACATGTTTAATTTTAAAATTAGGGACCAATAGATATATTAAACACAACTTTTTTAAAAATAAACTATATAAAAAAATTGTCATCCTATCCCCTTTTTTCTTTACTTTAAGGACCAAATCTCGTGTTTAGAAATAAAAAAGAATTTAAATTAAATTTAAAAAAAAATTGAACATATCGAAATTTACATCCGACTAAGCTCATTCTATTACTGAAAATGTCCCAAGAAGAATTAGATATTACAAATAGATCATATTAAGGGGGTGTTCGGATACTTAACCAAAAAGAAACATTTGTTAATTTATTAAAATTGTTATGTCAGTAAATGCTTTTTTTTTTTAATAATTATGTTAGTAAAATATTAGTATTAATTTATCAAGTTTAGATCACTGAATTGATGATTATAAACAATCTTGTAAATTAAAATTTGAGATCAATTCTATTTTTTTATTTTTTAGTTAATGGTTAAATCAATAACTCAATAAAGTTATTATTATTTCTCCTAATTATATACAATAACTTTAACATTTTATCAATCTTCTTTTTAAATTTTTAATATTATTTTGATCAGAGTTATCAATAAGGCCGACCCACTCTATCTGGGCTAGCTATTACAGGCTTTAAAATTTGGGAGGTCAGGCCAGGCTGATCCTTTTTTTTATAAGTTAGAAAATAGTTAGCCCAGCCCGTTAGTACGTGGGGTTCGTGGGCCTTGCCTGGCCAACCCACATTTTTGTTCATATATATATATTTTTTATAAATGTTTAAATTAAATCATAATTTAAAAACATTAAAATAAATAACAACAAAATAATATTACATAGTTTTAGTATTACTATTACTTCCTCCGTCCATCTTTACTTGTCCAATATACTATTTTGAGATGTTCAAGAATACTTATTCACTTTATGAAATCAAAAGATAATTTCACATTAAGTTTCTATTTTACTATTATCATTAATTATAGTTATTTTCTTGTTATATTTTTCAAGACGTTGTATTTATTTATTATATTCGAAAGGTAATTTAGTAAAATTATCCCTATTATTTACTGTTTTTTAATCCATGTGTCAAGTCAATAATGAACAAGTAAAGATGGATGGAGGGAGTATATATTATAAAAATATAATTTGTATTAAGTTTTACTATTTAAAAATTTTAAATGAACCTTAAGTTTGGACTCTAATTATATCTAATACTCTATTTAATTTTTATTTTTAATTCGACCCACGGGTCGGCGCAATTTATATTGCAAAAAGCCTACAAAACAACAGGTGTATTCAAGCCGACTAAAAAGTTCATTTTTTAAATGGGCTCTAAAAATTGTAACTCAACCCTATTAAATTAGAATTAGACTAGGCTAATCCAACGGGCCTAACCTATATTGAGAGCACATTTAAAATTGTAAGCAACAAGAGCTAGTCCTCTCTTCTTTATTGGCATACTTTCTTTTTTCTTGACACAAGCTAATATTATTTTTTCTCTTCTCAATCTTAGACTTGATAGTCACAAAAGCACACAACTAATATTATTTCATAATTTATTATATGAGTTTATTGAAGAAAATTCAAACAATTCTATCTTAAAAAATAATTGGCGAAGAGATTTGTATTACATTTCTAGTCTCATTATTATTTCTATTTTATGCATATCATGTGTATGTGATTATATTAGCATTTGTTATCAAGTAAATCAAATTTCCAACTGTTAAAAGAACTAAAAATCAATAATAAATATTTTATTAATTTTATTATTAATGTAATATATTTATAAATTAATATTAATTAATTAATAATAACTCAAATTGGATTGAACCCGAAGAAGTAGCCAGCCAGACATGCTCGGAAAGGGGGCCACACATTTTTTTTTAAAAAAAAGGGGAATGGAAAAGTAAAAGAAAAAAAGTTGGAAATATAAAATGAACCAAAAGCATTTCTTTTTGTAGCATCTTATTCGGTTTTTTCCAGGGACGGAAAAAATAAATAGTTCAAGAGACCCAAAATTATTTATAGAAGTTAGGGTTTTCTATTTACCTTTCTTCATCTTGCCTTTCCTCAGTTATATTCCTTTTCCCTACATCGCTCTGCAATCGTGTTGATTACTCAAAGCGTTTCATTTGAATTCGATTTCTGTCATATACTGGATTTGGGACTTTTAATCGATTGTGATTGGAGATTTAGCTGAATCAATAAAGATCACTTCTTTTGGTTAAAATCGTTTAATTTTTGTGGATTAGGGTTTCTGATATATGATGATGATTTCCGAATCAGAAAGTGTCTGATCGCCGATACATCGGCGAGCTGATTCACGGTTCTGAAGGGGTTTTGGGTTTTGTATGGAAACTCGGAGCCGGAAGCGGGCGGAGGCCACCTCATCAGCGCCTTCTTCTTCTTCCTCTGGTCCAACCACCCGCGCAGCTAAGCGAGCCCGTGTCTCCGCCGCTTCTACTTCTACTTCCACCGTCAATTCCACTCCCGCTGCCCTAACTGCATCGATCTCAACTCGTTCTCGCATCACAACTCGTTCTCAGGACTCATCTACACCTATGGACTCCACTAATGAATCCTCTGGGTCAGCGAGCCGTACTCGCCGCGGTAAGAACCCTATTCATGGTTCCGACAAGGATAATTCGGACAAAGGTAAGGAGAAAGAACATGAGGTTAGAGTGAGGGATAGAGAAAGGGATAGGGATGCTGAGCGGAGTCTGGGATTGAACATAGATTCTGGTGGTGCGGGTGGTGGTGAGGATGATGATAATGCAAGCGAGGGCGGTGTTGGAATTTTGCACCAGAATTTAACATCAGCAAGTAGTGCACTTCAGGGACTGCTTAGGAAATTGGGTGCTGGATTGGATGATTTACTCCCTAGCTCCGCCATGGGGTCAGCATCATCATCCCACCAAAGTGGCCGGCTCAAGAAGATATTAGCTGGTTTAAGAGCGGACGGTGAGGAAGGGAAACAGGTAGAAGCTTTGACGCAGCTGTGTGAGATGCTATCCATTGGAACAGAAGACTCCCTGTCTGCATTTTCTGTAGATTCATTTGTACCGGTACTTGTAGGACTGCTCAATCACGAGAACAATCCCGACATTATGCTTCTTGCGGCCCGAGCTCTTACCCATTTGGTTGACGTTCTACCTTCTTCATGTGCTGCTGTTGTCCATTATGGTGCTGTTTCATGCTTTGTAGCCCGCCTGCTTACTATTGAATACATGGACTTGGCTGAACAGGTAGTGAATTAGTTTGCCTGGAACAATGTACATGTTAAAAATTGTTTTTTTTAAAAGCAGTGATGCTAATGTTTGCCTTTAACAGTCTTTGCAAGCTCTAAAGAAGATATCTCAGGAACACCCAACTGCTTGTTTGAGGGCTGGTGCACTGATGGCGGTGCTTTCATATCTTGATTTCTTTTCCACTGGTGTTCAGGTAGAAGAATTCCTTTCCGATCATCTCTATCATGGTTTTGTGGAATCTTTGATCAACTCTATCATGATTTTATGGAATTCAGTTTTAGTGAAACAAGCAACCTCCCAGCTCCTTATAGTACCTATATGATTATTTCTAACTGCTTATATCCGTCTATAGAGAGTGGCATTAGCAACTGCCGCTAATATGTGCAAGAAGCTTCCTTCAGATGCATCTGACTTCGTCATGGAAGCTGTTCCTCTTTTAACGAATCTCCTCCAATATCATGATGCAAAGGTGAGATATCATCATGTTATCTTCCCGTTGGAGGAAGATATCTCCTCTTCCCAAGCCCCTTCTACTTTGGTTAAATATCAGTTTTGTTTCTTTAGTGTCATCTTTTGGTTCTTGTGTCTGCAGGTATTAGAGCATGCTTCTATCTGCTTGACCCGTATTGCTGAAGCATTTGCTTCATACCCAGAAAAGCTAGATGAGCTGTGCAATCACGGACTTGTTACCCAAGCTGCCTCCCTCATCTCAACCAGCAACTCTGGAGGTGGGCAGGCTTCACTCAGCACGTCAACCTACACAGTATGTTTAAATCCTCCATATGTGGTTTATTTGCAAACTTGATGGCTGTATTCTGACTTGACAAGTCTTGCAGGGTTTAATCAGGCTTCTTTCCACATGTGCTAGTGGCTCTCCACTTGGAGCTAAAACTTTGTTGCTGCTTGGAATAAGTGGAATACTCAAGGATATTCTATCAGGTTCTGATCTCGTTGCTGCTGTGTCTATTTCACCTGCCTTGAGCAAACCTCCGGAACAGGTATGCATCACTAGTTTTAGTTTAAATTCACGCTACAATTTTTAGCGTTTCTTGTAAACAATTGAAACAAGTAGTGTGTATTATTAGTATAGTTTTTCTCTAGTGTTGAAATAGTTGGCTTCTTCGCATATTTTCCGCCGGATAAAGTGATGCTGGATAATAATTGGATTCGGAAAGGTCAGATTCATGTATGTACTTTGTTGTCTTAAGTCACTCTTCTCTGTTATGCTGGTCAGTGTGTGTAGGTGCGAAAAGATGTCTTTATGAGAAAGTTTTTTTTGCTTGGTAGGAACGCACAGATGTGCCACATTTTATATTTCATTTTTTGTTCAAGTTCAAACACTACATTTTCATGAGTCACCTGGATGTCAAGTTAGAACAAGATGATGAAATGAGTAATATTAATTTTTTTTCCTGTGAAAGTTGTTTTTTGAGTTAGTTGTTTTTTCCGGTGTGTTGCCTCTGAAAACTTTGAGAGGATCTATCATAAGCAACCTCTTTACATTGCATAGGTAGAGCTAAGGGTACATTCTACCCTCCCCAGAACCCACATGTGGGATTACATTGTGTATGTTGTAATTTATTCTTGGTAGTTGAAAGCAAGTAAAATCTAATAGTTGTTTTAATGTCCTAAAACCAAATATTTATAGTGATAAAAAATTTTGAACTAAGATTAAAGAGAATTCCCGAAGTAAGGAAGTGGAGAACTTGACGGCTTGACTTATGAATGTTAGTTTAAGATCTTTCTCCTTGATATGTCTAATTGCCTATTCTCAGACATAATAACTATTTATTACTTTTCGTGAATATAGTTATCTATTTGCGTCACTAATTCTTAACTCTTCATTTTAAAAAATAACTAACACTTCTAAGGTGTCTTTCAAGTACCTATAACATTAAAATATTTGCAACATGTTAGGAGTTCAGTAGATACATATATTTGTAAATGACTACAACAACAACATACCCAGTAAAATCCCACAATTGGGGTCTGGGGAGGGTAAAATGTAGGTAGCTCTTACTACTACCTCATAGAGATAGGGAGGCTGTTTCCAGAAGGCCATCAACCCAAAAATTTCAGCCCCACAAGTAGAAAAATATTTGTAAATGACTGATTTTAGATAACGATGTGCTTCTCTCCTCCTCCTCCAATATCACACTCTGGTGGTCAATTCTTCTCTCGAATAAATAGGTTATAGAACCACCACTGAAAACAATTCAAAGAGCCGAGTCCCTCTTAATACCTCCTCTCTTGAGTAAATTCATACCTCTCTTGAGTAAATTCATATTTCATCCTGATTGATTAACTGTCAAGTGTGTTCAATAGGGATTTAATTCAAGAAACTAAAGTTTAAACTAGTACATCAATCATCAAGTTCTGATACTACTACAACAACAACATACCCATTGAAATCCCACAAGTGGGGTCTGGGAAGGGTAAAATGTATGCAAACCTTACCACTACCTAATCAAGTTTTGATAATAAAGGAAAAAAGTACTCCATGAAGGAAATCATATCATGAATCATAGAAAGAAGAGTTGTAATAACAACCCAATCAGGAGTCTGGAGTCTAGCCATGTTTTTGGTCAAGACTTCAATGTACGACTCCAAAACTGAAGATACCAAGCTTATGGGACGAGCATAAGCATTTATTATAGGGTCGGGGGAATGTAAAGAAGACAAGTTATCCTTAAAGAACAAATGCTGTTTGCCATATGGATAACATATGTGCTGTAGCATATATTATGTTCCTGTTCTGCTTTGCTTTGTGGCTGCATCACATATCTGAGCTGTGTCAGGCAGTATCTCGATTGCCTTTTGGGCTGCTGCGCAAAACCTTGTGCAGAACCTCAAATATTGACCACTTGGTATTCCTTCCTGTTTGAACATGATTACCTGGGTTATGCACCTTTGAACATACATTTACCATGCAAATAAAATAAATTAAATCAAAATTCGTCTGTCCAAAAAATATCACATTCATCATGTTTAACTATTATGTATACTCATTTGACTCATCACCTTCTGAAAGCAAGGTAGTATCATCACAATGCGTTGATGGTCCAAATACTTTTTGTCAACTTCAGCTTGAAATACTTTTTTTTTTGCAACTTCAAACTATAACTGTCCAAATCCCTACTTGATGTCCTAGTGTGTAGAACTGGAGATCACCTCGGTTATCGAGAAACCTGTTGTTTTTATTTCCAATACTCGGTGTATATTGAATACCCGAATGTAGTATTCTAGATTGTCAATCAAGTATTATGAGTAATTGGTAAAACAACCTTCTAATATAAAAGCTTTAGAACACTCCATTGTGTTCTTGTTAATTTTTTATGTTTGTATTTGAAGACTCGAATCGTTCGTCACTGATATCAATTGAACATTAATACTGTAAATATGACTATGTAATTAAGCTTGCCATGGACAGAAAGAACCGTCTAAAATAATTCAAGAGCTTCCATGTATGGAGTATGTTATGAAGAACCTTACAACAACATAGCTATTAGTCACAAGTAGGGTTTGGGAAAGGTAGGAGGTACCTTTGCGGGCCTTTAAATTTTTTCTGATGTGTTAATTCTGCTAGTTGACTCTATTCACTTGTGAATTTAGACGACAATCTTACCACTTGTTAAATTTACTCTTGTTGCGAAAGTCATCTGATTTCATGGATGCTGGTTCTCAATCTGATGCCACAAAACGATGCCTCTCTGTGCTGTGTACACACTTTTTCTTCTGATTCTGAATGCTGCTTTTATCTCTTATAATGATATCCAATGAATTTCTTTGCTGTTAGATTTTTGAGATTGTGAACCTGGCAAATGAGCTCCTCCCTCCACTGCCTCAAGGAACCATCTCTCTTCCAACCAGCACTAATATGCTCATTAAAGGTTCTGCTATAAAGAAATCTTCTGCTAGTGGTTCTACCAAACAGGAGGATATGAATCCATCTTCCCAGGAGGTTTCAGCTCGAGAAAAATTGTTGAATGATCAACCTGAACTTCTGCAACAATTTGGAATGGATCTTCTTCCTGTTCTGATCCAGGTTAGTATTATAATCCCATTGTAAATTGCTGCAACCATCTTACAACTGCCATGGTAGAGATTTACAAGATTAAACCCTGTTGTTTTGCTTGTCAGGTATACGGGTCCAGTGTGAATAGTCCAGTTCGCCACAAGTGTCTCTCAGCTATTGGAAAACTTATGTATTTCAGCGGTCCAAATATGATTCAGTCTCTAAATAATGTCACTAACATATCAAGGTATGAATATAAACAAATACAAGCTCGCAATTTTTCTTCAGAGTTGATCTGGGATGGAATGTTTATCCAAGGAACATTCTTTTCATGCATCATATTTATTTGATAGTGAAAGCAGTGCTTCATTTATGATTCCTATGTAGTTTCTTGGCTGGAGTATTGGCCTGGAAGGATCCCCAAGTGCTGGTGCCTGCTCTTCAAGTAGCAGAAATTCTAATGGAAAAGCTTCCTGGGATTTTTTCCAAGATGTTCGTGCGAGAAGGTGTTGTTCATGCCGTAGACGCTCTGATATTGTCTCCCTCCCATGGTTCTGCTACTTCCCAGCCATCGTCTGCTGAGAAGGACAATGATTGTATACCTGGGTCATCTCGTTCTAGGCGTAACCGACGTCGTGGAAGTAATTCCAATGCAGATGCAAGTTCCGTTGAGGATCCTAAGAGTGCAGTTCCAGAGAGTGGATCACCACCAAACTCACTGGAAACACCAAAGACCAGCTCTGGCCTACGGATTGCAGTCAGTGCAGGTGCTAAATCTTTCAAAGATAAGTACTTCCGTTCAGATTCAGGGGCTAGTGAGGTTGGTGTTACAGATGATCTTCTACGATTGAAGAATCTCTGTATGAAGTTGAATACTGGTGTTGACGAACAAATATCTAAACCTAAAGGAAAATCAAAAGCTTCTGTTTCTCGGCTTGGGGATCTTTTTGCCAGTAAGGAAGACACCTTGGCCGAACTGGTAGCTTCCATGCTGGGGGAGCTCAGCAAAGGGGATGGTGTATCAACTTTTGAGTTCATTGGAAGTGGAGTTGTTGCAACGTTGCTTAACTATTTTACATGTGGATATTTTTCAAAGGAAAGAATCTCAGATGCTAATTTGTCTAGGCTTCGTCAACAAGCAATCAGAAGATACAAGTCTTTTATTGCAGTTACCCTTCCTTCAAGCGTTGATGGAAATATGGTTCCTATGACTGTTTTGGTTCAAAAGCTTCAAAATGCCTTGTCTTCCTTGGAGCGGTTCCCTGTTGTTCTGAGTCATTCTTCAAGATCATCTACTGGAAATGCACGACTTTCTTCAGGTTTAAGTGCTTTGTCACAACCATTCAAGCTACGCCTTTGCAGAGCTCAAGGAGACAAGACCCTCCGCGACTACTCTTCAAATGTTGTGTTGATCGATCCTTTAGCAAGTCTGGCGGCTATTGAAGACTTTCTGTGGCCTCGAGTTCAGAGAGTTGAGTCTGGTCAAAAGGCTTTGGCATCAGCAGGCAACTCTGAGTCTGGGACTACTGCTGCAGGAGTTGGTGCTTCATGCCCATCGGCCTCTACTCCAGCTTCTGGATCTCGTCGTACACGGTCTAGGGCAGCAGTTAATATAAATGACAGTGCAAAGAAAGACCCACCACAGGAAAAAAATGGAAGTTCATCCAAGGGCAAAGGGAAGGCTGTTCTGAAGCCTGCTCAAGAAGATGGCAGGGGACCCCAGACAAGAAATGCTGCTCGAAGACGAGCAGCATTGGATAAAGAAGCAGAAGTGAAACCTGTGAATGGGGAATCTAGTTCTGAGGTATATTCTTCATACATTTCTTTTCTTTGTTGAAGATCATTGTTTAAATATAGAAAATCAAGGAATAATAGATACATTAAAATACTATAAGAAAAAAAAAAATACAAGTGAACAAGGACTAATATGATTAAACTTAGTACTTGGTGCATCATCATCTTCATCAATATCACAGCGGAAGGGCAATTTTATATCCTTCAAAATGAAGAAGATAACCTTGATGATAAGGAATATCATTCAGAAATAGCATAAAAGAAAAAAAAAGAATACAAGTGGAATAATAAGTAGGGAAAATTGTGTTTTCTGACCTAGTCACATGGTCTCAAACCCAAGATTGTAACATAGTGGTCACATGATTTAGCTTTTTGATTCTTGAGTTAAATTTGAATTAGCTATCTTTCTCTTAATTGTTTTTTGATAAGGCTCTCTCTTCACCATTAGTTTTCATTTGTTGAAATGAAACAGACAAATGCTTACTTAAAACTTTGATGCTTTTTGAATCTTTTTGCTTCCATTTTTCATCTCCTGAGTGGTTGCTGGTTTGCATGACAACATGAACTTTTACATCCCACTGTTTGTTGTGGTTTAGGATGATGAGTTGGATATGTCACCTGTTGAAATTGATGATGCTTTGGTTATTGAGGATGAAGATATATCTGATGATGATGAAGATGACCATGATGATGTAAGCCTAGTGAAATTCTCCTTGCTTTTTTTAAAACCTTGTGTCAAAATCCTTGTTTTTTTAAATTTCAGATTCTACCATTTTTAATTCACTTAGGTCATTGAGAGCTGTGTTGCTCGGTTTCTTCAATAATGTCCATGCGTGCATCAACTCT
>JAPFFP010000001.1:36575028-36603560 GCA_026153255.1 Solanum medicagineum
AAGAAGCAGAGGTAAATAACCATCAATTTATTCATTGCAAAGCAGCTACAAATCTGTGGAACAAGTTCCTCTGTACCTAGGACTCAGTTAGCCTGTCTACCATGGATTACTCAACCACTGGAAAGGTATTGGCAGCAGAGATGGTTTTCAAAGCTGACTCAATAATAATATGATGTTGAGCCCCTGGCTCAACTCAAGATGCAATGGAAAATCGAATTCATACAGACTCATTAGATACCACATGTAACAGAGCGAAAATAATAATTAGTGAACAACTTAACAAAGTATATACTTAATTCTTGCGTCACGTATTAAGCATAAAGTGTCGCCCCAAAGAAAGAAAGATGAATTAGTCAAACAAGGTTTAAACATGTTAACACAATCCCATATCTGAATTGGCAGAAGGTGATACTATTTAATCATTCTAATTTTAAACAGGAACTTGTCAAGCAACCAGAAAAATTCTACATAAAGATGCAAAACCATATCTTGAAAATTATCAAACCAAACTAGCCTTGAAATTGTGCAATAGATAAAACCAAAATATAGGGAGGTGGGCATATTAGAAGGGCTTTCATCTCACTTTTTTCCTCGAGACATCCTATCCGTGCTTAAACTTCTTTTGATTCGATCCAGACTCGACAACTTCCTTCTTTAAGACATGATGAACTAAGAGAATGTAATAAGTCATATTTGAGCATTCTGCAAAAGGCGAAGAATGGGTGAGAATACCATAAAATGTTCACTTCTCAATTTTCACAAGAATTTCCCCGGCTTGATGCTAAAAAAGAAGTCAAAAAATAACTAAGAAACAACCCTTTATACTTGCAGAAAGCTGGAAACAGATTTTTTCCATTTGTTGGTAAATGATGACTGCCAAACAGTAAATGGGAAATTTCTCTGTAGTGACCAGAACAAAGATTAACATCATAAACAGCTTTAAACAAGACCTGAAACAAACATGCGAGCATACACATTTTAGGCTTAACTTAGAATAGTTTCAGATACAAAGATATGAAGTTTATAGATGAAGAGAGAATTGAAATAATGGACATCATACAATGCTCATCGTCTTACTCAAAATACCCATATGGATATCCTCAACTCCAACTTAATTTGCACAGCAAAACTGAGCAGCAACTAGAAAATAAAAATAAAAGTAAAGGTTCATCACTGAACGAAGAGAGGGACGAGTCTTAAGTGATATGAGGTAAGAATGGAAGTAGAAATGATACTATTGTGTTCGTCTCTTTTCCGTAATGTCCACAGGGATATCTTATTTCTCTATGTTTAAGGTTAAGCTAAACAACCATATCAAACGACAAAGAAAAGTATAGTTCATATGATCGTTCGCAAACTTTAACAAACTATAAAATTAAGGCCATAGGTACCCAAAATCTTCTAGACTCGAAGGACAAGGAGCTGCCTAACAAAGACAAAAATGCTTAAGTATTTTGGGATAAAGAGAGAGTATAAGATGGTAATACCATGCGGTATGCACATTTTATCTCGTAATGCTCACGTGAACAGCCCTTTATCCTATACTTCCATTTACTTTAACAACCAAACCACACAACAAAGAAAAACAAGAAGAAAGGAAAAGAAAAGAGCGAAGCACTCAAACAGGGGGAAGGAAAATATTTACGCAAGTTTTGAGGAAAAGAAGTATAGAATAAACAACTCGATAAAAGTTCATCCTATAACTCAAATGTTCACACAAAGACTTCTTCATTCTACTTGTATCAGACTAGCCAACTAATCGAAATAATAAAATAAGATAAAAAAATATTTAACTTGGTAAGTAATCACCTCGAGTGATCAAGATCTAAATCATAAATAGACTGAACCAAGATTTATGGGCAGAATTGAAACTGACCAGGTAATAGAGAAGACATAGAAGTGTATGGGGGCGAAAGACGAGTTATGAAGGACGAGCACCATAAAATACTTACCTTCAGTATTGGACTGAACTAATTGAAACGAAACAGCTAAAACAAGTAGTAAAGAACACAAAAATCACTCTTTTTTTATACTCAATACTAATTTAAACAGCCAAATGGGGAAAAAAAACGAACACTTAATAGACAAGCGTAAAATGTGAGCGAAATCATTGATATTAGCACACAAACTTCTTCACACGGATACCTAACGGGGAGTAGAGGAGGGAATATCCGAGTATTTATGGCAAGAGAAGGTACAGATGAATAATATTACAAAGTATTTCCCTCTATACAAAAAAATGCTTATAAAGCATTCCCTTTAGCCAATACTTCTTGTCGAACAAAACAGCCAAATCAATACAAATACCGACATTTTGAATTCAACAGCAAAGAAAGGCACATTCAAATCAAGAAACTAAAACGGAAATGCATACTTACAAATTAAGAGAAATGAGTCGAATAAAATTTGAACTAAGAGGTAAGGGTAAGGATAGTACCTTGTTTAGGGCAGTGAACTGAGCTTGAAGAGTTATCTCTGAAGGTAATCGAAAGTGTTTGAAATTTGTGGTGGGTGAGGGGCTAATAAACGATCTACGCCTGCTGCTATGCCTGTTGTGCATGAGCCTGACTGAAGAGGAAGATGAGGAGGGATTATAGTTAATTGCACTGGTATTTGGGATAGGCCAATTTTCATTAATATTAAAATAATAATAATAATAATAACTCATCCTTTTTTGAAAAAATTATTCAACTAGTCAAGATTCTCAAATTATTTATCAAAAACAGCAACACTTTTAACATATTATTAAATACAGCTATATTATATTATAACAATAAATTAATGGTATCCTAAACTAATTCTTTTTTTTTTCCCCTCAGCAAATTGACACATTTTTGTCCCCAAAAAAATAAGAAAATTGTTCTATTCCTTTGTTCCATTTTTTTTTAAGAAATATAAATTTGTTTCTAAAAGAATTTCATTGATTCAGATAATAAAATCCTCATAGTATATTTTGTGGAAAACATGAAAATTTTCGATACAATATTAAATTCAATTCAAGAAGATTACGAAAGGTGTCCCATGCAATGTCAATTTATTGTAAATTTTTCCTCTTTTGATTTTTGGATTACTCAAGGATTAATGGATAGTGTAGGCGTTATGGCTATAATGGCCGAAGAGAGGAGATCGAAGAATATACGCGGTATTATAAGAATGCAAAGTTTTGATAAAGTTCAAACAATAATACAAGCAACGATTCCGAAGATATTTGTGAAGATAGAAATGTGGAAGAACAAATTATATGAATTGATGTTTACTACTGAAGTTATTTAAAGCATCTGTTTCTTGTGAATTTGTTTAGAGAAATATAATTTTTCCCACTGAATTTTCTATCTTTTGATGATTTGTATTCATTACAAATAGGTACGCCATTGTGTTTGTTTATTGTACAGTGAGAAATAGATATGAAGGGTAGTTTGTATCTTAATTATAAATGTAGTTTGTACCATAACATGATACAATTTATAAGTTTTGTTTATTATGTCTCCATTAACAGGATGCCTAATTATAAGTGTGAGTTGTATCCTATATGTTAATGTCCTTATAAATATGATTTGTATCATGATTAGGAGTATGGGTTGCATCCTATACGTTGATATATTTATAATTGTGGTCTGTTATCTCTACTGTGTGACCTGTATCCTAAATTCATTATAAGTGTTAACAGAATATCTAATTATATGTTATAATATGATCCTATGTATTAATGTATTCATAATTGTGGCTTGTATTTGTGTAGCTCTCCATTTAATTTTCGGTTAGGCCACTCATGTGCTTGGGCCTTCCTCGATAACAATTAAATATTAGGTAATGTTCGTTCTTGATCGCTGAGTTGAGACTAGTCAGTGTAGATTTTAAACAAATCGATTAATAGCTTTTCCGAGTCAATTTATTGATCCGTTGAGATTTGTATACTTAGAAAAAATTACATTATAAATCACAAATTTTTATATTAAAATTTTAGAAGACTGTTTGAGAAATTAAAGAAACCACAAGCAAGTAACAAAACACAAAAGAATAGATCGTGAAAACTACGAGAAATTCTACAAGCCTCATATTGTATTTACTGATCGAGGCTTGTTAGCTAAAACAGTAAAACTCCAAGTAGATCATTCAAGATGATTAATACAACTCTCATCTCTTAAATTTGCACTAACTAAAACAAGTTTACACTTGCAAAAACATAAAAACAGAAAAACAGAAAATGTCTCAAATATTAACGTTAGCTTTCTTGATTTCCTTGTTGGTTGCATCGGCAACCGGCGAAAAGCCACGTGGCGTCACTTACGATGGGCGTTCGTTGATCGTCAATGGAAACAGGGAACTCTTCTTTTCTGGTTCTATTCATTATACTCGTAGCCCTCCTGAGGTGACTTTAAATTATAATTCTAGCTTGTTTATATGTGTTTAATTAACATATTTAGTACTTAAATTACGTATGGAATTTCTCCCCACAGATGTGGCCAATTATTATTCGAAAGGCTAAGGAAGGAGGTATTAATCTCATCCAGACTTATGTGTTCTGGAATATTCACGAGCCCGTTCAAGGCCAGGTAATTAATATCATTACTTGCCGGAGGTGAATTTAAAACTTATGTCATGAATGAGTATATGCATGTATTGAAAATTTTGAATCTTGAATGTATTTTTTTTAATTCGATTATTAATTTTTGAGCATATCGAGATTGATCTTGGTTGTGTTTGATTTGTAGTTCAACTTTGAAGGAAATTTTGACATTGTCAAATTCATCAAGGAGGTAGCAAATCAGGATATGTATGTGACTCTCAGAATTGGACCTTATATTGAAGCAGAATGGAGTTTAGGGTATAAACAATATTCTATTTAATTTATGGAGTGTTAATTAATAGAAATTAATTATGTTTATTATGATCTATTAATCAATATTTTGATCGTGTAAACAGAGGGTTTCCATATTGGTTAAGAGAGATTAAAAATATCACATTCCGTTCTTATAACGAGCCATTTCTGGTACGTAAATAACAATTAATTAATTAATTAAAGACTTTTTTCTTAGTGACTTATTTAATTAATTTGCTCTCTCTTTGTTGCAGTACCACATGAAAAAATATTCAGAAATGATCCTTGAGATGATGAAAAAGGAGAAGTTGTTTGCACCCCAAGGAGGACCAATTATCTTGGCTCAGGTTTGTTATTAAGTTTAAATTTATATATAAATGTTATTAAGTTAAACCCATTGACAATAAATACTTTAACGTGTTATAACACATTATCGACCAATTTTATCATAAAGCAACATGATTAGACTTTTTGAAATTAAATTATGTAACACAATCATCATGGGTGACATTTAATATTTACTTAACAGATAGAAAATGAGTACAACAATGTCCAAGCTGCTTATAAAGAAGATGGGAAGAAATATATTGAGTGGGCAGCAAATTTGGCTGTTGGATTATATAATGGTGTCCCCTGGATTATGTGCAAGCAAAAAGATGCCCCTCCTTCAGTGGTAGGTTCATTTAATTTAATCCATTATTGAAAAAATAATACTTTAGAAAGTTAAAAATAAAAATGTAAAAATATTTTCTTTCCATCAGATAAACACATGCAATGGAAGGCATTGTGCGGATACTTTCTCGGGCCCTAATGGACCCAACAAGCCTACTTTGTGGACTGAAAATTGGACAGCCCAGTAAGTTCTGTTGGTAGTTATATGTCTTTGTTTAAACAAGAGTTTAAAATTTCACTAACCAGAGGTTAGATATCAATTAGACGGTCAAATGATATATGTTGATAACTACTGGTATAATATTAATCATACAGATTTATTGATACTTGCATTTTAATGACGTACAGGTATAGAACATATGGAGACCCTCCATCACAAAGAGCAGCAGAAGATATTGCTTTTTCTGTGGCTCGTTTCTTTGCAAAGAATGGAACTCTTACTAACTATTACATGGTATTCTTTTAAAAGGATAAATTTTATTTTGATCCTTATGATATATAAATCAACATATTTAATCTTTTAACTAATTAAGACGTGTATTTTAATCTTTTTTATATAAGAAGAATGTTATAATTTCATTCTTATTTTTCAGTATCACGGCGGAACAAACTTTGGAAGATCAAGCTCTTCTTTTGTGACCACGCGTTATTATGATGAGGCTCCTCTCGATGAATTTGGTAATTGTTTAGGCTCATTTAAAACTTAATTCTGAATGGTACATGAATAATTAATTAAACTCATTTAAGCGCTTTTTGATTTTAATTAATTAAACGTTGATTAGGTTTAATGAGGGACCCAAAATGGAGTCACTTGAGAGACTTGCACAGAGCTTTGAGATTATCAAGAAGGGCTCTTCTTTGGGGTACTCCCACAGTACAAAAGATCAACGAGAACCTTGAGGTAATTATAGCAAGCAATTTTCATAAATGTTGTTAGTAATAAGATTATGTAACTTGATTATGAAATCTCACACGTTAATAAAATGCAGATCACTGTGTACGAGAACACTGCTGAGCATATGTGTTCTGCCTTTTTGACCAACAACCACACCACTGAAGCTTTCAAGATTACATTTAGGGGAAATGAATATTACTTGCCCGAAAAATCAGTTAGCATTCTTGCTGATTGTAAGACCGTCGTTTACAACACTCAAACAGTAAATAAATCTTACCCATACTAGTGAAATTATGTTAGATATATTCTCGTTACTATTATTGTATAACTGCAATTAAATTAAACAGGTAGTCTCTCAACACAATTCAAGAAACTTTGTACCATCAGAAAAAGCAAAGAATCTTAAATGGGAAATGTATCAAGAGAAAATACCAACTATCAATGAATTGCCACTTAAGAACAGAGAACCATTGGAGCTCTATAGTTTGATTAAGGATAAAACAGACTACGCTTGGTATTCCACAAGGTAATTATATTATTTTGTCGGTGCATATAATTTAAACTCATACTTGACTTTTAATTTATTTGTTTTTTAAAAACGCAGCATCGACCTTTGTCAACATGACTTGCCCATGAGATCTGATATTCACATTGTCTTGCAAATTGCAAGTATGGGCCATGCATTGCTTGCGTTTGTCAATGGAAAATATGCTGGTATGTGTTTCTTGTAAATATTTTAGAAAAATAAGTTATTTTCCAATATTTGATTGTTAATATATTTTCAAGAAAATTATTTTCCATTAACATCTTATTTTTAGGATTTGGGCATGGGAACAATATTGATAAGAACTTTCTTTTCCGGCAACCCATCAACTTGAAACCGGGAGTTAATCACATCACCATTTTGGCTGAGCTAGTTGGATACCCGGTATATATTATTTTCATTTTTCTTAATAACCTTTCTTCGCACGTAAAGAATTCTTAACTAAAAAAGCGTCTTACTCTCAAAATGAGGCTTGTTTGATACAAATTAATCGGACCCAATAAATATTACAGAATAGTGGAGCCTATATGGAAAAGAGGTTTGCTGGACCCCGTGCTGTGTTACTTCAAGGTTTAATGGCTGGAACTCTTGATATCACCATGAATGTTTGGGGACATGGGGTATACATTAATACTTGACAAATGTTTATATTCAAATGTCAAATCAACTAGTAAAATTCCAAATCATTATTTGTCATACTTCAGGTTGGTGTATTTGGAGAGAGAGAGCAATTGTTCACTGAAGAGGGAGCAAAGAAAGTAAAATGGACTCCTGTAGCTGGTCCTCCACCAGGACAGGTTACTTGGTATAAGGTAAGTTGGACAAAATTATTCAGTTTCATGTCAAATATTTTAATTGAAACGTCATCCTCTGTATTACAGACATATTTCGATGCCCCTGAAGGCACTGATCCAGTAGCCTTGAAAATGGACCAAATGCAAAAAGGTATGATATGGGTTAATGGTAAAAGCCTGGGCCGTTACTGGGTATCATTTCTCTCTCCTCTTGGACAGCCCACTCAATCTGAGTAAGTATTACACGAGAAAAGCTAAATATATACATAAATTGAAAGGTAAAAAGGAAAAAGATGGTAACTTGTATAAATTGGTTTGCAGGTATCATGTTCCAAGAGTTTATTTGAAGCCAACTAATAATCTCCTGGTCGTTTTCGAAGAAACAGGAGGTCATCCAGGAAAAATTGTAATTTTAACAGTGAATCGAGACACAATTTGCAGTATGCTCACGGAATATACTCCTCCAAATGTGAAAAATTTTGAGAGTTCAGGCAATAAATTTGTCGCGGTCGTAGAAGATCTTAAAGCAGGAGCACATTTAACTTGCCCGGATAATAATGTGATCGAAAAAGTTGAGTTTGCTAGTTATGGTGATCCAGATGGTGCATGTGGAAATTTTACTCTGGGAAAATGCAATTCACCAAATAGTATTAAAGTTGCAGAAAAATATTGTTTGGGAAAGCACACTTGTTCAATTCCAGTTGAGAGACAAACATTTGATGAACCAAATAAGGATCCATGCCCTGACATCTTTAAGACTTTGGCCGTCCAAGTCAGGTGTGTTGGACCAAAAAAGAATTAATTAGTGTCATATCACTTTCTTTAGTTTATGATTGGGTAATATCGTAGCTTAGCACATCGAATCCTGTATTAATGTGATTTAGGATTAGAGTTGCATAAGCGATTAAAATCATTGTTTTAGATAATACACACATATAAAATGATTCTAGTCATCAACTATCTTGTTCTTTTCTGTAGGATTTTCTGTTGTTGTTGTTCAAAGATCATCAATCTTGTTGAGACGGGATACTTTTATGTTTTATCAACTATTACAACTTATAAAATTAGAACATACCCCAACTAATGGTTTTTTTTTTCTTACTTTTGTTAAGAACAACGGATAACAAGAAAATGATATTCAAGAACTGTTGTCCAATCAGTAACATCTCGATAATTTGGTGAGTTCATCTAATTAAAAATATAGTGGATCATTGTTATGAATACCAATAAATCTACTAAGAAATAATTTATATAATTGATAAAATAAAATATCTGAATGTAGTCCACTGCTACAAAATACAAGAGAGACTAGTACACCAAGCAAAAACAATACAAAATGATGAAAAAAAATCCATGATAGAACCACATATCTCAAAGATCAACACATAATATATGTTGTGTGTCGCAATCTTGCGAACAATATTGAAGGGTGAAGATAATAGTCTTTGTTTAAGCCTTCAAATTTTGAGACCTCAAAAAATTTTAATGGTAAAAAAAAATATTATTGTAGTTTCTTTTAGACAATATTAAAAATAGTAAAAGAAATTACAAAAACTATATAAAAAGAAGAAAAAAACTATCTACTATTTAACAGAAATATTTTAAACTACTTAAATCCTCCTAACAATTAATAAAATTTTTACAATAGTATATTAAAATCACATGGCTAGCATTTTATTAATTTAATTAATTATAAATAATAATATTCGTATGCACAATACCTTATCATTAGAAAGAAAAAAATAAGAAAGAAGATACGTCTCATAAGAAGAATTTAATTTTGCAAGAAAAAATAAATGGATGAAGCAAAGTTATCTCTAGTTTTAGAAAATAAATTTGGAACGTTAACAACTTATTTCAATTTTTTGTATTAGAAAAGTCATTTTTTTTTTTTTACTTTAAATAACTTGTTTTTCTAGAGAATATATTTGGATCAATCAAAAGTTCAAAAATAAGAAAATTGAAAAATATTTTTTCTCCGCATGTCCTCAATTAAATTCATAGCACAATGTTTCAACAAATTAAATATATTATTTCATCATTTATTTTTTTCTGAAGATTTATATTTGAGCCTACTAAAAGAGAAACTAACCTCTTATATTGATTGAAGTTTAGAAGATATTCTGAATGTTGACATTTAACATGATGTGTTTTCTTTTAATATATGTGATTTATCGATATTAATTTGAACGAAATAAAATATTTGATACTTTATAGTTCTACACAAGCAACGTATTAGAAAATTTATTTATTTATTTTTATTTCTAACCAAGCTAAGTGACTAAATGCTTGATATTTAAAGTATTAAAAGGAACTTTGAAAACCAAAAATACGTTTAATTATGTGATAAATTTTCCCTGATGCACAATGCTATTGAGTCACTTTTGCTTTAAAACAATCTTCTAAGTTTCTAAAACATATTTTTTATTTATTTATATTGTTTTTAGGTAATTTCTTAGTATACACATTCGAAAATTGATGATTGATTTTAAATTTAGTGAAAAGGAAAAAAGTACGTCTACAAAAATCTCATATTATTTTTTAAAAAGAGAATTTGGGCTAAAGTTATTTTTATTCGACCCTTGCCTTAATTTTCAATTTTTCGCTAATATATTATAAAAACATTCAAATATAATTTAAATAGAATTTGTAATGAATTAAAAAATTTAATATAGAAACATTCTAATATAATTTAAATAGAATTTGCAATGAATCAAAAAATTTAATTTCCCCAAAGTGAGTATAAAACATTTGATCAATTTATTTTGAAACAACACAACTCAAAAACATTGGATAATGGATACCATTTCTTTTGTTGAACAAAAGTAATCAGGCCCAATCGGTAAATATTAAATTTATTAATTTTTTTAAAAATTAAATAAATACATAAAATCAAATAAAAAAACAATCTAACAATCCATAAAAAGAAAAAGTAAAAACTATTAAAAAAAGTACCCAATCTCTAAAATAAAAGCCCCACCCACAACCCGTAAAGCTTCCCGCCATAGACTTTCAATCTCCCTCCAACTTCCAAATAAATTTAAAATCACAGTAATAAGGAAACAAAACCCTATCCTAATTTTCAATTGAGTTGAAAAAAATGTCGAATTCGAATCACCAAGAAGACCTGGATCTCCTTCTTTCACTTCCAGATAGGGTTTTGGAAACCCCTCCAGCTTCTCCTTCATCTCGTTTCCCAGGTGAATGTCGATACTCCTTTTTTTTTTTGTGTCTACTTATAGACTTAAGAGCTCAGAAACTACTACATCGGTTCCTCATTATTTGTTTGCCACATAAAAGACATTAATAGTATATGTTAGTAGTAATTAGTTTGTTTTGATAACTTGGGACGAAATGATTGAAGAGCCAACAAACTGCATCGTTTATTAGTTGAACACTTAGGTGGATATTTATTTGATACGAATCTATTGGACTGTGAGATATTATTTTTATGGGATTTCTGTGGGATGTTTTGAAAATTTTATTTCTCTTTTTTACAGATTATTTGTCAGATGATGGATCACCAAAGCGATTGGGAGAGGCAGATATGTCTGTCTTTAGGGATGCTGTTCAGGATTGTCTTGATTATGATTCTAAAATTGCCGAGAAAGCTGTCAAATCAAAGCACATAAAGGGGTCAAGTGAGGCTGGGGTTGAAAAGTTTTCAGGTTTGCGAATTCGGTATGTTCTTTGACAAAGGTTAAGGATTATGGGTGCATATCCAATGGGTTCTTGTTGCAGAACTCTCTCTTTCTGCTATATGAGTTTGAGTGTTGCTGGAATTTTTTTATTTCAAAAGTTTCTGCAAGATATCCCCATTTTTTCAGATGACAGTAACTTTAGTTGCCTACATTTCAAATTTTGATGAGAGGAAGTCCCAACTGAGAATATACTATTTTGGCTTCTTAGAAGGCCATTGGACGCTTGTGGCTTGTGTTACTGTTGTTAGAAATGTCGCATAGGTTCTTGTATGTTAAGTACATTAATTCAAAATGGAGGTCAAGTTTGATTGTTATTGGTGAAGTTGCAGTTGTGTTTATGCTTTGATTAAATTGGCTTGAAATAGTTTGTTGCTTCAGTAAAGATTGAATGCTCGATTTAGATATTGAACATCAAACTAACATTTTAAATTTTTTCCATTCACTCAGAAATCAAGTAATCTCACCTGTAGAACTGAGCAACCACTTGGCTGATATTAGGTTCATCAGGTTATCGGCAATAAGGTATGTTAAGATGCTGAGTGAGTTACCGTAATAGTTTGGTGGACTATATAATAATATATTTTCCTATCTGGCAGGAATTTGCTACTAGGTGACACCCTTTCTGGTTGTTGGGCAACTGTTGGTGTTTTAACCGAGAAGGGGCAACCAAGAACAAGTTCAACAGGGAAGACATATGCAATCTGGAAAATTGGATCTTTGGATGAAAAAACTATTTCTCTTTTTGTTTTTGGTGATGCTTATCAGAAGAACTGCAATGAAAAGGCCGGTGCAATTTTTGCGCTGTTTAATTGCACCACACGCAAGGACAACTCGGTATTTTTGTTGCGCCTATCAGTAAGTTCATTTTTCTCAAGATTTTTGGTGGTTTGCTGATGCCTCTTAAACACCCTTTATCCAGGAACATGGATTTTCATTGAGTGTCTATTCAGCCAGTCACATTTTAAAGATAGGCACATCTGTGGATTATGGAGTTTGCAAGGGGAAAAGGAAGGATGGGATGGCTTGCACTGTAATCATTAATAAGTACGACTCTGGTTTTATGTATTGTTATTTGTTAGATGGATATAGTCATGAATGAAGGCAAAGTACAGAAGAAATGGCCGTCGGATACAATAAGATGCTTATGAGATATGCATAAAATTCTCTTCCGCCTACTTGTTTATTAATTTTGTGCTAAGTACACTGTTTTTTCTCTGATTACAAGGGGACTTAATGTCTCATCTATGTTCTAGAGGCATCTTCTTGATTTGATATTTTGTTTGGACAGTCTAAAGTGAAATGTTCTTCCGTTTTATAAAAAAAACTTGGATTATTGCTTTAAGGTTTCATGGCCTCAGGCAGTGAAAGTGATCTTGCCTGGTCCTTGCTTAAGAGGAATCAACTGTTTACATAATAAGAATGAAGTACTGCTGCTCATCATAATTCTCATTTAGATAGCATTTATGTCGTTTGGTTTTGATTTTGCTTCAATGGTGATAATGTCCTCATCCAGTTATTACTGTGGCTTTTAATTTAGTTTGTTTTGATTTGGAACAGAGTGCTCAGTTTAACAATATGAAATTTGTATCTCAAGTCTAAATTGTTGTCCTCCTTCCCATGGCAAGAGTGCACAAATCAAAAGAGTAATCTTGTAAAATAGCTAGACATCCATATGAAGTAGCTTCTGCAATTGGTTGGTCAAATTGTGTCCAAAGGTAATAAACTTGCCCTTTACAAGAAGGAACGGAGATGCTCACATACTCCAGTTGTTAATGCAGATTATCGTAAACTATGGTTGCTTCCTACCCTATAATATTGAGCCTATGGAAACTCGTTGTTGTTGTTTGTACTCATGATAGGACTTATGGATTGAGAACATTTTGCAGGCGGCGTGGAACATATTGCAGCTACCATAAGCAGGTAACCAATTTACTTCATACACTTGAATATTAAGTCCGCTTGGTTGCTTGCTCCCTCCTCTCCATGTTCTCCTTAACTAAAACTTGATTTACTAGAAAAAGAAGATAATGAACTGATTGTGTTTCTGTTACTTCTTTCCTCAGAGAACGTCTGAGAAATACTCTTCCAGCATGAGGGCTGAACTCAAAGGCGGGTGAGTGATTACCTTCTCAACCTTTCAATATTGCATTTACTTAGAGAATAGAAAAATTATTTCTCATTACTTCAGTTCTTTTGCTCTCTAATAGCTGTTCATCTATCTAATTCAGGAACCTACGAACGGGTTTCAGAGATCATCTCAAGTCTGAAGGAATTTACGTCGTGAATCCTTTAGCTGACAAGACAAACTTTAAAAAGTCTGCAGCACCATTGAAGTTACTATCAGTAGATGGATTGAAAAAGGCATTAAGGTTTGTTCAAGATACTTGGTGTCATATCTTTAAACTTGAAAATTGTTGACTTTGCATATTGCTTAGTACTCCTTACTGACTCGGAGACACTTATTTATGAACAGCAATGCAGGGAAAGTGACTACCAATGTACATTCTCAAGGAATAAGGTTTCTTAGTCAAGTTACAGGTTAAAACTTTAGTACTTTTAGACCTGTTCTAGTACTCCTAACATCCGCGATATTCTTAATTCTAGCTTTGCTCATCACATTTCTAATTGAGTTACAGGAAAATTGAACTCAAATAATACCAAAGAATCTATTACTGACGGAGTTCAAACAAGAAATATGGCAACAAACGAAAGGTGACAAATGGCATAAAGAAGAGTTGCAACTTTTTGACCTTATATTATGTTGTCTGTTTGTTGACTGTGTTATCTACTTTTATCCAGGTCATCCTCCACCAAGAGAAAGAATCCAAGTGAAACAAGACCAAGTCACAGTTGTGATCACAAGAAGCCAAAAACAGGGCAACAAAATTCAGGACAAAAACCTGAGCAGGTTAAAGAAAAAATGATAGAATTAGACCTTGTCAGTTCAGATGATGAACTTTAGAGTTATAATCATCTGATGTTATTTGTAATGTATTCTTTTGCTCTCCCATATAGCAAATTTTAAGCTTGTTTCAGAAAGTTTTTTATTGAAAATAACTTCTAATCTTAATTACAATGGAGCAATTACTTGAATACTTCATTGTGGGCGACTTGAACTTTTGTATATTGAAAGTAATAAATTTAAAATTTAAAATCTGTGTCACGGATATTTGGAAGTGGTCCAAAGGATGGTAGGTCATGCATGCACATGGGAGTTGATTTGTTTCGAGGCCATGTGCACCCAAAATTCCTACCCTTGCCAAATATGTGTACGTTTTGCAACTAAGATAAGTTTTTATTACTATAATACAGAATAATTAGGTGAGTGACTAAAAGTCTTTAGATTCTTTTTCCTAAAAAAGAGTTAGTAGGCAGCTGCAACTTGTCTTATTAGTCTTGGGAGTTCATAATAATACAAAATATGATTCTAAATCAGCCGTTAGGTAGTGCTGTTGACAGTGTCCTCCAATTTTACTCAAGATCCCAGTGGGTACACAAAATTTTGAATTTAATCTTTGGCTTTTCTTTAATTATTATTTTTTTGTCAGAATCATAAAGATTTCCCTGAGGTAGTGATAAGGTTTGTGTACATTTTATTCTCCTTACACTTCACTTGTAGGATTCCACTGGTTATGTTGTTGTTTAATCAGAAACATATCTTCAAACTTTAAAAGGAAAATTGTTTATTATGTTCATTTTTTTTCATCAGCATTGAGTGTTTAGAAAACCATTAGTGATTGTTTAATCATTTTACTCTTTAGACTTGAAGTTTAAGACACAATTGTCCAACAACAAATACTTAATTAGTTGTAGCACAATATTACTGGTATTATAATATGGTAAAAGATTGCGTTTTATTTTATTATTTTTAATTTTATTGAGTGAGATTCAAATTTAAAATCAGTATCTACTCTAATATCATATTAAATTATATGAAACGTCTCATTTGAGTAGACTAGTAGGATATAATGCTGGCCTACTAAATTATATTAGTAGTGCATGCACGGATGAATGCTGTGGGTTCATTTTTGTGAATCCCCATATGGCATTTTATCACTAGGATTTATTCATTTATTTAAGTAGAGACATGTGGCCTCTCATTTTCGCTTAAAACCAACCTCTCATCTACCATGATTATTACATATTAATGTACCATGGTTGTTCATGAGTCACTACCTTAATGGACACTCATGTGTTGGCACCACACACTAGATTAACAGTATAATATTTCTTTCGTCCTAAAATAAAAAATTCAAAATAAAAGATATTTATTGAGAATGATGCATCAAAAATACATGTGATTTTAAATATTAGAGCATCGAATGGCAATTTCTTATACTAATTTTATTTTGGAACAAATTTTAAAAACTACTCTCTATAAATTAAATTATTTATTGTGTTTTTCTTTTATATTTTCTTGATAAAACATTAAGTAAGAGAAGTTTTGACTATTTTATTCTTATTTATACCTTACTGTTTATTTGTCATCTCCACGGTTGAGATGCACTCCTTAAGAATAATTTCTACTAAGGATATATTGAAAAAAATAATTAATTTTGTCTTAAATTTTTAAAATGACATAGTTTGATATTATTATTTTTAAAATTCATGATAAATAATTTGGAACGGAACTCTTCATCTTTACTTTGGGAAGAAGGCAAAGGTGAACGTCTTTCTAATTTGTCTGGATGATTGTTTGATCCCCATTCATGATATATTAAATAGCGTACCCCTGTCTCAGTGCAAAACTTTTGTGGCCTTCATTCAAATAATATATATATATACATAGTACTAACGACTTCAATAATAATTTTTGGAGACGTTAATAGAGTTAGGTGAAAGCTTTCACATCAATGCACCAAACGATCATCCACTTAATGTATATATTATGTCATCACGTTGGACCTTTTCGAATATACTAATTTATTAAAATGTTATTTATATATACTGAGCAGCAAATCTAGAAATAAAATAGAATATGAAATGTATAATATCTAACTCTATGTTCTACACCTTTTAATTGTTTTTCTACACACACATCATTATTGTTATGAGCCTACTTGATCAAATTTTTAAAATCGATTTATCATGAAAAATACTTTAGAACAGTAGCAGCGCTACATGGATGAAAAAGGGCTGTGCAACTAGAAGAAAAAACATAAATTTTTAAAAATCTAATGTAGTGAATAAAGAAATTTCTCGATCAAAAGAGAAAAATATAAGAAAGAAAGAAAAAAGTTAAAAGTTGATTTCATTTCATGGAAAATTTATTGTGCACTATTCTATAATTTTCATGGAAAATTATTCTGTGTACATCGACTATGAGACATATAAAAGCATTCTTCATTTGAAAAATGGTGAGATCTTTTTTCACGTAACAAATATATCATACTCAATTAATATATTAACGCCACTAGAGTATAATGAGTAACTTATAATAAAGGGACATGCTTAAATGTGATGACATTATGATTAATTGAGCTAAATATTTTATTCGTTCATTTTTATTTGTTGCATATTTTTAAAAATAATCAATAAAATGATAATTTTATTATATATATTTTAATATAATATATTTAATTTTAAATTTAATTTTCTAAATTAAATAAATAAAATTAATATTTATTTTTAATATAATTAATAAATAAAAACAAACAGAGGAATCAGATTTTATTTATATGGAATGCTTGTCAATCACACAAGCTAACTAACTGTTCCATTTAGCCAATCATCATAAGTTTAAATTGCACCAAACAAATTTAAAAGTTGTTGTATTTTTGTTTGTAAAATTTATGATGGTTGAATTTTGATTTGATTAGAACTTTTCCATATTAAGGTTGAATATTTATGAACGTGGCAAAAAATATTTATGCCACCACTTTAGAAATTACAAAAAATAACTGGGATAATCATGCATTAATCGTCGCTCTATATATTACTAGTATTATTTTGCACTTAACATAAATGTTTTAATATATGAAATTTTACTTGTGGTAATCTTATTTTAAGAGATTGTTTTTATTTTTTGAGAGTTATTTTATTAAGAGGAAAAATGCGCTAAATTTATTTGACATGTTCCTCAAAATAATATATACTGATATAGAAATTGTAAATTTGAAAATTCACTTTTATAAAAAAAAAGTATAAATTAAAAGGAGCTAAACGCCATTTGATAGGGGAAAAAATGGTAAAATTATGGAGATACCGTTCTTTTTTAAAATGGATTGGTTCATTTTAAAAGAAGTGACTATGAAAAGATAATTTGAATAACGCGGATGATTCTTTGTTTGAAAACCATCTGAACCGTCATCAACATACTAATACTCACCACTGAAAAGAGAAAATATAGTTCATATGTATCATTTTACTAGCTACAATTGATTACACCACAAGAAAATATAATGAATCTATCAGTTTCTTTTTTGTTTGACAAAAAATTAAATGCTTCGACCCTCAAATTTGGAGTATCCTACTCTCACACAATTAATAAGCTCAACAAGTAATTAATATTTTACATCAAGGGCGCCTTGTTCTTTGAAAGATCTACCTTGTGCCTGATACTACATGATTTTACTCCGTAAAAATCTCAAATCATTTTCTACAAACTCATTCTCTTCATCATAGATGATCCGCTTGCTTCGAAATTAAAAATTGACTCTGCACGAATTATGTAAAAGTTCTTCGGTAAATTAAATGCCAAAGTTAAAATTTTTTATCAGTAAAACACAAACACTCTTATAATAAAAATAAACACACGAAAAATTTGAATAAATCAATACATACTCTTTTCTATAAAAAAAAAGAAAAAAGAGTAAATTCTTATAGGCGCATGTTCAATAGCACATTTAAAGGCATAAACTTCATTGGTTATATAACTTAAGTATAGTATCACTAACTTAGAACTCAATTAGGACTTCCGCGAATGATGGGTCATGACAATAGACTATAATCATACCAAATGAGTCCATTTAAATGGTGAATTATTTCAAATAAAATTTGATTCGAATATTGAAAAATAAAAATAACCCCAAAAAAGATAGGTTGATATAAGTGGCATCTCCAAGCGAAAAGTAGCTGGCTCGAAGCTGTCTTTTTTTATTCACATAAAAATTCTGAGCTTTTCTTCATTTTCCATTTCTGCTATCTTTCTCTGTTCATATCCATTTAATTTACTCCATTCATATTAATCATCACTTGTATGTGATAAAGGTGGGTTTTTTCAATTTCAATGAATGTGGCTGTTGAGTTAGGTGTTCCGTTGCTTTCATCATTCTATCCTTATAGGGTTTTTACATAAACAATTTGGGTTTTGGGGTTCTTGAAATTGCTTCTATTTTTATGTTTTAACTGACTGTATGCTTCTAACAACTTCTGGTTTTGAAGAGTAGGTGGAGATACGGAGAAAGATTTTGGGTTTATAAAAGAAGAAGCTGAAGGAGTTGCTGAGAAGGGCGATTTGGGTTTTGAAGAATGAGCGCTTCTAGGTTCATAAAGTGTGTCACTGTGGGCGATGGTGCTGTGGGTAAAACTTGTCTTCTCATTTCGTACACCAGCAACACTTTCCCCACTGTGAGTATTTCATTACCTCTATCTAATTCTCTCTTAGGAATTTTGTCAAACAGGTGTCGGGCATTTTCTTGAAAGTCTATGCGATTGGGAACATGGAGCTTTGCCTAGTTGGGTTTTGCTTGAATTAGACCAAATGGAGCTCTGTCTAATTGTAGCACCAAAGACCAAATTAAAATGGCATTTTTTCTTGAGAATCATGCTTGCTTGTGGATTTGGTATCAGGTATAGGAGTAGGGTTGTTTTAGTTTTACTTCCAATTGCCACAAAGAATGGACTTTTTGGGTATTGTTAAGGGGAAAAGAAGTGATTTTGCCTGGTCGTAGATAAGAGTTCATTGCTCTATTTTGCTGATTTAATCATTTTCATCTCTTATCTAACTTGTCTCGAGTAGTCTTTTGGGTTTTGAGAAGATTTCAGGTGAAGGACATGAAAATTGTTATTCACTTTCTCCATTTGTGGATAGACAAATATATTCTAGGATGTTGGTGATGGCGAAAACCACAAAATATGTTCTTTTGGTCTTTGTAGTAGTCGTCATTTCCCAATTATGAGTTTTGAATTAGCAATGACAGCGGTGTACGAGGGATTTTTTTGCAAGCGTTGTCACATTTTAAAAAGAAAACAAACAAGTATAATAATGTGTCAGATTAAAAAGTGGCCCAATAATTTGGGCTTGAGACTTCCAACATGGAAGTCTCAAGTTCGAAACCCCTTGCCAGCGGAAGCAAGGGGTTTCCCTTTTGGGTCGAGCTTGTCCTACTGGGCTTGGCTAGTGCAGGTTACCTCTCTTGTGTGGTTCGTGAGCTATTGCCTAGAAGCAAATAAAACACAATTTCACGTATATTACTACTAACTCTTATCAATGAGTTTTTATTTTTTTTTTCTAAAATGTATTCAAAATTAAATTTACCTCCTTAAAAATGATACTAAATACTTTTTTATGTAGGGAGTCAAATGATCACTAAACAAGTCATTATTCTACAAATTGTTGCTAATCAACGCCATTGAATGAAGAAAAAGGAAACTAAAAAACATAGCCGAACAACTAATTGGGGAAGAAACAACATCCTTCTCAATACTTACACATAGTTTTTGTCACCAAAGTTTATTAATGCAATTTTGGAGTAATTGGTTCGACTATTTGTTAATTACCGAGAGGTCAGCAGTTCGAACCTGGACATGTATCATTTCAGACTGAAGCGCTAAAACTTTAAAACACTAATAAATGAGGCCGCCACGATTAGAACTCGTGGCATCTACATTGGAAACTAAGGCGCCTGACCTAATGAGCTGTGCGGCTCTTTGTGGCAACTGGTGTTATTTACGCTATTTGTCCTTCAGTTTTTTTCTGTCTCTTAATTAATTATACATGTTTAATAAATATTCCAACGAAGCGGTGTCACATGAGCAGTGGAACTCCTGAATTAGTTCTTAAATTTTCCCCCCTTATTGACATGTTTTTACAGTGGAGAAATGACACCAAATGGATGGTCCGTAGTTGTGTCAGACAATTACTGTACTACCATCGTTCTTTTTGGGGCGAGGGTTTAGGGAATTGAGAAAAGTGAAAACTATGAGAGATGTAGTCAAGGTAAGGTGAAAGGAAACTACCTCGTGGCTATCATCTTGGTGAACTCAGGCTTTATATGCTTATTGTCAAGTTGGTTGCCAAACTAATAAAATGTTGTCTTCCGTGTTTTTTGGTGCCTCATGGATCACCTACATAAATCTTTTGTCCTTAAAGGTAAAAGATTAAATATTCTTATAAAATAAAGGTATCAGGAACAAACTATGGACTAAAACAAGAAGTATTTAGAACTCTCAGGGAAGATGGTATACAAGCTCATCTGACCTATCCGTGTACATTCTCTGAATTGAATAGCTCAGGTTTTAAACTAGATATGTTTTCTTTTCTAATTGCGATGATCACTTTTATAAGTTCTAATTAGTTTATTAGACTAGTGGGTGATTTCTTCACATTTGGTAACTGTCTGTTGTGTTCCAAACAGGATTATGTCCCAACTGTATTTGACAATTTTAGTGCAAATGTGGTTGTCGATGGGAGCACTGTTAATCTGGGTCTCTGGGATACTGCAGGTAAAATTTCCCCACATCAGAAGTTCCATTTTCCTATTTGTGCCGTTGTTATGTGGAAAACATATTGATTTCTCTGTTATTGAACAGGTCAGGAGGATTACAATAGATTAAGACCATTGAGCTATCGTGGGGCAGATGTATTTATACTGGCATTTTCTCTCATTAGCAAGGCGAGCTATGAAAACGTCTCCAAAAAGGTGAGTTCCTTTTGTTGCATCCTTTGTCTTGATTTTTTTTTCTGGGTTGTACTTGGTCAAGGAAAAGGCGATAACAATTATTGTAAATATGTTTTGTCATATTTATATGTTTACTTTAGGTCTTATGCTTGCAGAGATTCTTATGTCGGTAGCAAATATAGAGATCTTATAAAACTTGTTAATTTTCATTTTGTACATTGTTGGCCTGAGATGAACTTAAACAAAGAAAGGTGGTCAACTAGGATTCATGTAGAAGACCTCTACTTCTTTGGCGGTGAGGTGTAGTTGTCATAGTACTTGGTTAGGGAAACGAACAAGAATGTGGGAAGATTAATGAGACTGACATTCATTAAGTTGAGCTGGGTTCATTATTAATGATTCATGTCGGTCTCATTAAGTTGAACAAACCTATAAAACAATGGCTTGTCTGACTTTCACTGTAAATACTTTTACCAAATGCATGGTAAACTACCAACCAATTAGTATTTGCAGTGTTGTCTACATGGGATTTCTTAGCCAAAAATTAGTAAAAGTTGATTATTAGAAAATTGAAATGATTAAAATGTATGGTTGGTGATATTCCACAATTACTAATACTTATTTCATCTTCTTGCTATTGAATTTCAGTGGATTCCTGAATTGAGGCATTATGCTCCTGGAGTTCCAATTATTCTTGTTGGAACAAAGCTAGGTTAGCATGTCCTATTTAATCTTGTTTAATTGTTTGGTTAATTTCCTTCTCATTATTGCTAGTTTCTTCCCAGTAATCTATTGTAGTGTTGTCTATCTTTCTATTATCTTAACAGCTGAAACATATTATTATGTGATTTCATATCAACGATTTTAGCTCCAGCTTGTTCTTATGGATGAGACCATTTCAGAAGTTATGATGCAGTTTGTTCATGTACGCTAAGGTGGAAGAAATAACCGAAGTGATAAATGCTAACCATGAAACTAAATCATCTCATTTAATAGAGTGCTGATTGAGGAACTTGTAGGAGACTACAACCTTAAATTTCAGATGCCCTTTAAACTGAAACCAATATGGTGTCACAGAGAAAAATGTGAATTAGATATGGTTAGGTAGAGTAGAAATTCGGTCCATACAGCTAGAACTCTAAGATCTCAGCTATAACCACTTTCAGTAACTTAAATTGTTATATCGTCAAACTGCCAGAGAAGTTTCTGCTAGAAGTGACCTATTGCAGATTGAGATTTGAGATAGATGAGAGGTTCAGTTTTGGCAAAAAGTTCCATGTCTCATTAAAGCAATTCAGCAAGCGGAAATTTTTTGTGTTTTGCGTTTGCCTAGCTACCTATACTTTTGGAAAGAGTCACTAAGGGAAGAACTCTAATGACATGACTTAGTGAACAAATTAGGATTGAAATGTGTGTTTCCTTCAAATTTTTAAGGCCAAAAGCTGCTCTAATTAGTAGAAAACACATTGCCTAGACTTTGAAATTGGAAGTATATTAATGAACTTAAACAGATAAGTTTATTGTAATCTTATTACTGGACTTTAAAGTTCACAACATATTGTTAACCTAAACATGAAGGATATATCTTCTTGATGTTACATCGAAGTACAATTTTTCTTACATCCAAGTAGATTAAAGAACTTTGTGTTTTTTCTATCTTTCTAATTTGCAGCTAAGGTGTACCTTCCTTTTCTAGCAAGTTTTAATTTAAATTCTCCTTCCTCAAAGTTCAGTTTACATGAGTCTAATTCCTTTCTTTCTCGTTGCCTCCTTTAACTTTTTTCTCATCTATTTCCATGTTCCTTAGTCTAAAACCGTTGATGTGTTTCCATTAGATCTCCGAGAGGATAAGCAATTCTTTGTGGATCATCCAGGTGCTGTTCCACTCACCACAGCTCAGGTATACTACCTTCAACATGTCTTGAATAAGTTGTGCTTTCTCTGCTTTCAGTTTTTAGATTAAAAATTTTAGGTTTCCTTAGCCCTCTAGCAGAACCTTATTTCTTGCTTATTTTTAAGGGTGAGGAGCTGAGAAAGTCGATTGGTGCTGCTGCTTACATTGAATGTAGTGCAAAAACACAACAGGTGCTTTTCTGATTCAAAGACGAGTATATGGTTTAAATTTTCAAGTAAATGTGGTCACTTATTTCGATTGCCTAAATTGCAGAACATTAAGGCTGTTTTTGATGCTGCCATTAAGGTGGTCCTACAGCCACCCAAGCAAAAGAAGAAGAAAAAGAGAAAGGGTCAGAAAGCCTGCTCTATCTTGTGACTGCTAAAAAGGTTAGCTGAATGAAGGAGATGTAGATTGTTTATCAACGTCTTCCAAGTCCAAGTATGCAACATTGTTAGTCTTAACTGACTATAACTGGAAAACATGAACCTGCAGTTATCCGTATGATTATAGGCCGAGATGTATATTTGTGATCCGAAGTGTGGTTAGGGGTACAAATGTGCAAAAATCATCTCTGTTGGTTCTAAATATGTATAATCTATTATGTAACACTAGTATGATGATTTCTTGTCTTTGCATCTGCTATATGCTGTAATGTAGATTGTCCAACAAGTTTGATTTGCTGTTCTCATTGTTTTGAAGCATAAAAATGGTGGTGTGAATTTTATGTTTTTTTGATGCCCCACTAGGTAGGACTCGTCTTGTATCGTAGGAAATGAGTGTCATATTGCAATTATAAATAACTAATGCAGTCCGGACAGGGTTGGGTTCATTGAGTCGATTTACAATGATCGACTTTGGTTTTCAAATGACAAAACCTAGATCATTTACTAATACTTTGTTGATATTCTGAAAAAACATCTAATGAATTTTGAGTTCAATACTTTGAGTCATCTGATGGGGCCTCAAATCTTTGTGATTATGTGGATAACTTAGTCTTGGTCTTGATCTTATCCACCATTGAGATCACTTTCACCGTATTGCGAAAGTCTTCATTTCTAATCGTATTGTTCCTTGTATAAACACCCACCCACCTCAATATGCATCTTTTGGACATATTGGTCTACGAAGCACTTCCTTTTGAATTTTGGTAATACTTTTTTATCATATAAGACTTTTTATGTAAATCTTCACTTTATCCACACCACAACAACAGAATATGTGATATCATCATCAATGTCTGCACTCTATTGAATTATAGAGCCAAAGGTACTTGAATCTGCCACTCTTGGAGATATTCGTGATGCATGCAAGTGGATCACCATACTGTCGTTAATAAAAAAGATCAATGATTAAAAATTTATATATAAGATGAACTATTACATCAAATTGAAAGTTCTCCTTTGGGCCAATCTTTGATAGGCATAAGTTCATTAAAAATTGAACCCATGACCCAATTATATAATTGGTGAAATATTATAATAAGAAAAATATAAATTTATGACCTGCAAATCGTTCTGTTATGAGAGGCATCATGTCTAGGCATCACGTCTTTCAAAAATAATTTTTCTATCACCACAAAGTATGAATAAAATTTTCGTACAGTCTATTCTCCAAAAATCTTACCTATGAGGTATCATAGTAGCAAAAGTGCAAATGACGACTTATGAAACGTGTTGAAATCTGTACAAGAGTCGAGTTAATTAAAGTTGCAAGTTAAACAATTAATATATATAATCCAAATTAAAGAGATTAGGTAAGATCTGTAATTATTAGATAAATAAATAGACAGATACGCTCCTTGATCAGTCCTTACATCATAATAATTGGGTCAAAAATTGAAGGATATTACATATGTTTCCTGTAAAAATCTCATGTGAAAGTGATTGATGCTTTTTTAAATTTGTGGGCTGTACCTAATGGGTCACTGGTTGTGGGCCTCAACCCAAATCTTTTTCATTCATGTTAGAAGCCTATGAATCTTGAGTTCGATTTTTCTCCAATAAAAGGTTTCTACTATTTTTATATTTAATGCTGTGGGGAATATATGTTTTAATTGATTAGGAAATGCAAGAGTTTGGTGAGAAGTGTATCTCGCACAGGGTGTACATGGAATGGATTGGTTCATATTTAGTACTTATGTTTTGATGACTTTGGTCTTCGGATAGCGCTATGCTCTTTGAACTTAAAAGTCCACTCTGTGGAGAATCTCAGTAGCTCAATTGGTTAACTATCGAAACTCTCACTTTGTTGATGAGGGGTCGATTCCCCACATTGTGATCTCCTTCCCCTACCTCCAATTTAAAAAATAAAAAATAAAAAAATAACCCCCCTCTGCAATGAATACTTGTTAGATATTTTTGTTGATTCATTTATTGACAAATTCATGTGTCATACATGTGTTGCAAATGCGAATTTCGCTCGTTAGGTGTAAGATTCTTTGTTATAATTAAATAATAAATAAGTGAAAATACACATTTTATTTAAAAATAGTTAAGTGATAAAAAAAAGTATGCAAAGAAGATAATGTCATACTTCATTATCTTGATATTTATGTGCAAATGAGTTTTTGTTGTGCTACTATTTTGTGCTTTTATTGACAATAATTATCATAGGACAAATTACTAAAAGCGATATGCCATTTAAGTGGTGTTATTTTCTTTCAAGCAATAATATTCTCAAGGTATTGATTTTGTTATAATTGATAATCCTCAATGAAGATGTGGCCTAGAGAATATAAATAGATGGTTATTCTTTAATTTGGATCTCTTTATATTCTTTCCATTTTATTTATATAATATTAGGCTTTTAGCATAAAATGAATAAATAGTATTTGAGATATTATTCCACTGTCCTTTGAAATTTTAAGGGGGGCCAGGATATTGATGGGAAAAGTAATAAACATGTGGTAATGCTCATGCTGTACAATCGTCGGTGACTCCATTATTGTCAATTTATTTTTCTGATACGATTTGGGACAGAATAAGACATATCACCTATTTCGTTTTTTTAATTTATTTTTTAAGTGACTCTTTTCTAGTATGTTTTCGTATTGTTTTATGCTCCTCGTTCGATATTCATTTCACAGTCCAATTGTGCCGAGAAGTCTTATTTTGAGTCTTTCAGGTTATGTGTTTGATGGAATTAAGTAGTTTTGTATTAATAAATTTATCTAACATATCTAAATAAAATAAATTTATAATTTAATTGCTAACACACATGAGATAATTGTCTTACAATTTAAAATCCATAAAATTAATTATGAATTTATTTATGATTTGGATTTTGGGGATAAAAGATTTCCTTACCAAAAGCGACTTTATTTTCATGTTTGTTACCCGGAATGTTTGGTTAAAGATGATGGAATGCCCAGTGGTGGAGTCATCTTATGATAAGGGGTGACAAATGGTACTCATTAAATTAAAAATTAAATTATTTGGCTAGTCAATAATTTTGTATGTACGAAATTAGAAACTCTTAGCTCTTTTCACGAATCGTAACAACAAGATGCAGATACTTTCATGAAGAATAAGCATGTCGCTCTGATTTTGAAATTAAAACGCCCTCTTGTTCCTGCTATCCAAAGGAGAACAAAGCTTCAACACTGACTGTCATATATATTAAATCCCTTCTTATTATTATTTTTACGTGTATCTACCTTTCTTTCTTTATATTATAACACTTTTTATAGAAATTTTTGACTTCGCCACTAATACTTACCGCTCTATTACAGGCTTTTGGCAGCATTTTCCCTGAATTAGGACCTTAAATAATTTTTGTTTAATGTTAAATAATAATTGTGTACTATTTGAAAATGAAGTCATATATTATACAAATAAATTACTTGAAATAGTGAATCATCAATTTTTGAACTAACCATGATTAGAAAAATGATTAATACAACTGATGAAAGGAGGAGGTATGCCAAGTGTAAATTAAATTACGTGAAGAAGTTGTAGATGTAAAAAGTATCTTAGTTTATTACTTTTTCCGTTTCTTGGCAGTTGTCATAATTTTCTTTGTAAAAGTTAAACAATATCAATTTTTAATTAATATTTTAATTTTTTTTATTATATTAATATTTAAAAAAATTTACAAATTTAAATTTTTATTTAAAAATATATTTAATTACAATATAATAATTAAAAAAGAACGGATAGAGTCATTCAAAGTTACTTTAAGAAAAACAAAGGATAAGAAAACGTTATTGTTATCTCATTTTTGTTTGGAGAAGATGATTTAAACTTTATAATAGATGAATCGCCACATTTTATCGCCACATTCAAACTATGAGTGTTTTGCTTTATTTCTTTTTGATAATTAATGGAAGCTTGCACATGCAAGATATATGATATTTCGGACTCTTTTTATTCTATATTAACTTAATTTATGAAGTAATATATATATACATTAAGAGAAAAATATTTAAGAATATAATTCTTTATAAAATCATCAACATAATTTTGCAAATAGTGTAAAATATTGATAAATGAAAGGGCATATATTAAAAAAATACAAATATTATCTTGAACTTTGAACAGTTTAATTATTTTGATAATAAAAAAATCTCAAAATTGAATTGATATGGACGGAGAGAGTAGCAGTGACGATGATATATTAAAAACGTCCGGGTTATATTTTATCTTTAATAAGGGATTTTAATTATTTAAAAACTAGGTAAAGTTTTCGCGCTTCGCGCGATAATGATTCACGTTATTAAAATTGTGAATAATTTATTTTTATATTTCAATACTCAAAATAGTGAAAGATAATTTTTGTAAAAAAATTTAATCTCTAAATTCAATTTCTTTTCCTTCATTATCTGAAAATGCAACCATCGATAATAAAGATAAAAACCAACAAAAAGAGTATAGTACCTCTACTATAAATGAGCCATTGGAAGTTTGAAGAATGACCTTTGTAGTCCGTCATTTTGCAATCATCCGCATTCCTACTACAAAATCATACATGATTAGAAAACTAAAAGGAATAAAAAATATTCAATCCAAATATCGTTCACAATGAGTGCTTCGTCAAATAATTTAATAAACATAAGAAGAATGAAAAGAAAGTTTGGCCACGTTGTGAAGATTTCTTTTCAAGTTCTACTATAGTCTTAGTATTTAAGAATTATGATATCTGTAATTTAAAATAATTTTTAGATATTTGTGATATTGCAAATTATTTCATTATAAGCATAAAAGGTGAATTTAAAGAAAATATCTAACTATAATAATATAACATATTTTTTACAATTAACTAAAAAGAAAAAAAATCATATGAAATAGGACGAAAATACTTACATAGATATGCTTCACTTTCTTACTTTAAAGCTTAAATTTTCACATTTTCACTTAATTCAATTATTTTT